>APFE031453484.1:58647-76161 GCA_000404065.3 Pinus taeda
TAATTTTAAACAACAATTTTTCTATTTTGGTTTTATTTTTATGAATTTTAGTTTTTAAACTATAGCCACTTTAATGAAAATAAATGAAAAATAAACTACAGCCACTTCGAAATTTTGGGTTTTCGAGATTAATAATCAATTTGGGAAATTAGAGCAAATTACTAAAATCCCGATAATTCATGATTTGGCTGAAAAATGAAAAATGTTAGTAATAACTAACTAGGGGTTAATATTTGAAAAATTTGCGTTATTGAATTAATTTATTTACAAAATATGTAATATTGTACATTTTATGCATTTTTAACCCAGGCTAGATAAATGACGAGACTTCAAAGGAGTACCATTTTCAATCTAGTGGTCCAAATGAGGCGAAACAAATGTCAATGGGAAGCTTATAAAAAAATTGATTTTAACAAAGCAATCAAAATAAGAATCCAAAGAGTCCACATGGGGTAGATCAAGCGGCAAGGGCCGTGGAAATGAAGTCTCACCGAACCGGAAGTCTTGGGTTCAAATCTTGGGCTACCCTTCCCCCGTTGAGGGGTACTTAATGGACATGTAAATCGGAGAGTCCCGCCCCAGCTTACAAAAAAAAAATATATAAGAATCCAAAGAAAATAAAAATTTAACAAAAGCGTAGGGTAATCAACTAAATAAAAATCCAAAAAGGTGTTTAGCCAAAAATTTTATAGAAAGGGTCCCCATTATTTGAAGTGAACACATCAATAATGGGGGGTTGTGTTTTTACCACAACACTACCCTACCTATGATAAGGAGCTCTATGCCATGGTGCAAGTTGTTAAGAAGTGGAAGCACTATCTGATGGGAAATGAGACAATAATCCACACAAATCACTAGTTGCTACAGTACTTGCGGGTCCAAAGTAAGCTACAACAAACCAGGCATTATAAGTGGATGGGGTTTTTACAGCAATTTCATTAGGTGATCAAGTATAAGAAGGGTGGCACAAACAAGTTGGCCAATATGCTTTGAAATCCACCCACATCAAAGATTACTGCTTTGGGTACTCTTATACACACGGAGCCATTCACGCATGACACATACATAGAGGCATAATTAGAAGATGAGGACTTCAAGGAGGTGTATCAGCAGTTTCAGATTCAAAGTCATGTGCACGATGGTGACAACATCGTTGACTACCATCTCTAGGATGGGTTACTCTACAGGTTGGATAAGATATGTGTTTCTAAAGTTGAGAGTTTGCTGCTAACTAGAGAGGCTCGCACCTCCAAGGTTGTAGGGCACTTTGGTGTAGGGAATACTGTGGATAACTTGCAGAGGTATGTGTATTGGCCCAAGATGCAAGAGCAGGTAGCTAGGTTCAAAAGAGGATTCATGCTTTGTTGTACCTGCAAGCCTAGAAATAGGAAACAGGCATTGTATCATCCCTTACTTGTACTTACTCATCCTTGGGAAAGCATTTTCATGGACTTTTGGGAGGTTTACCGACAACTAAGAAGGGACATGACTACTTGTTTGTGGTAGTTTGTAGGTTCATCAAGATGTGTGTTCTTATGCCCTGTAAAAAAACCATCAATGGAAAAGAAGCAACAAACTTGTTATTTCGATAGGTCTGGGTGCACTTTGGGATTCCAAGGAGCATCATTTCAGACAGAGATACAATATTTCTCAGTGCATTTTGGACTACATTATGGGATAAAATGGGCATGAAGTTGAAGAGATCTACAGCATTCCATCCATGTTATGCTACACATACATATATTTCCAACGGCGCAAGAATCGCGTCAATCGGAGATTGTATGCAAAAGTTATTCCACTCAGAAGTTGACCTTCCTGTTTTCACACCTATAGTTTGGGAGGATTCCGTGTCAACCCCCATTATTGGTGGAAAAAGGGATAGCCACATGTTTGTGATGAAAAATACTCTAGAAGAGTATATTTTGTAACTCTACTTAAGTGTTGATGTAGTCAAAATTAATCATTAGTAGGCTATCGGGTTGTGTTATAACTAGGCCACTAGGAGGAAGAGGCATTCCATTCTCTCAAGAGCATTTTGTTCTATAGCTGAGCAAAGATAGCCAGAAAAGATAGGAGGTAGAGGACACATAGAGGATATGTGTACTATAGCAACCCATGGGCCACAAGCATTACTTCTTTGTATCTACAGCCATATTTCTAGATAGACAAAGAGAGTGAAGAGGCCTCACCTTCCAGCTAGGTTTTCCCCTAAAAGGGTTTCCCAGAGAGAATATCCTGTGTCTTATGTGTGTGTGAGCTTATTTTTTCATTCTCTAATTTTATTCTTGATTTAATTTCACATGCATGCACTAATTATAGTAAAATATACATATCTAGAAATTAAATAAAATTGTAATAGTGTAGAATCTCATATTTTTAATATAATATTATCATATCTGTTGTGACGAACTATCTAGTGGAATATCCATGACAGTTTATAGATCATCAGTCAATACAATAACATTACAACAATAATATATCAGCCTGATAAAACCTTAGCAAAAACATACACATTGACATTGTAGCTATACAATCGAATAATAGTACATGGCAATACATAATACATAGCTACAACAACATATGCTAAAAATAGCAAAATAAACTCTATGCAAACAATCAATCCACAATAAAAAAAACTTGTCTATATATCTATGTACAATTATTTCAACGACAATTGATAAAAATAAGATTGTCCAAGCTTTGTTTCTCAAACGAATATCCTTTCTTTATAACTAATCTCGAATCAATCCATCTACATATTCCTCTAATCTTCAGATCTACCTCACATTCGCTCTCAATGGAACGCCATCACAATGCATCCAACCACAAATTCTCAAAAAAATCTCCTATGAGTAATTTTTCTCCTTGAATTTTCAACTTTGATCATCTTTTAAATGAAGAGAAACCTTCCTCGAATTTTTTGACCGAATACCAAGTGCAAATACCATATTAAATAGCCCTGGAATTGACTAGAGTGCACACAGAATTTAGGAAACTCCACCTATAGGGTGAACCACACCTTATACATTCAAGAAGTGCATTATAATGTTTTTTTTTCAACATGTACACCTATGTTAACTCTTCCAAGCATCCCTTCCTCCACCTAACCTGCAGCTCAGCTTCAAGATATTAACATGTAACCTTGAGACATCATAACAATCAAAGGAGACCACACATTAGACTAGTGCAAGGCATAGAAATCATGATTAAAAGTCTAAGCATTGGTTGACATCAATGGAAACATTATATTTCCAACACCCTGAGCTCTCATGATTTTCTCATTTAAGTTTGACTTCATATTATAATTGACTTTATTTTAGACATATTTTGAGTTTATAGCATATGTTTTTAATTTTGAACAGTACTTGGGACAACAATTTTGTTTTGATTACACTACTTTGCTAATGGATTGGTATGATATGGGAAGCACAAAGAATAATTTTTAGTGTTTCTTATGAGATGATGTTTAATGTGCATGATGATTCATATTTTTGATATATAGATGGGTGGATAAATGAACTTTTATGATGCCATATTTATGTCTATGTTTTACTTTCCTAGGAGTTACAAGGGTATGTTTGACGCAGGAAAACCCTGCTTTTACCCCTAGTATGCATATTGAAATGCATAAACCATTTTTCCCCAGGAATTAATATGACCTACCGAGTCATATCTTCATTAGATAATGGTTAAGACCCCTTTATTTAATTCTCGGCGGAATGATTTGTCAACCTCTGTGGAAACAATTCCACAAACTAACTACAGTTCATGCCCTTCATCAATCCTTTCATTCATCGGGACTTATTAACTTTGGGTCATACACAAGCTTAACCCACAACTCAGTTATCGGTGCTTTAATACTATTATAAACCTTTTATAATAGAATCCACATAAACCATGTGTAAACATACCTTTTCATGTCCCTTCATTCCTTAGCACATTTCTCGAGGCTTCCTTTATCGCAATCGCAATCGCAATTCTCTGCGGGTCACACTAACACATGACTTCCTCCATCACATCTGATATGCGATAACGCAACCGGACTTCAAATCACATAAATCGCGCGTATAACCTTATCGTGTCTACTCTCATATTGCATGTCGCATTGGTTAAAGGTCACGACACATCTACTATGGAACATTTGCGATGCGATCAAATCTCCGATCGCATCGGAAATCACAATCGCCCATTGCATTTTGCAATCATAACTCTCTTGCAGCTGGGGTTTACCCACTACTATAATATATTGTGATGTGACACAACTTCCTCCCTTTGTTGCGACTTAATCCCAGCCATTGATCTTCCAGATCTGACGACTCCTGTACATTAATACTTCATTTCTCCATTCATCTCTTTATTTGGGATATACGCCATTCTTCAATGGTTCACTGTGGTTTCGATTGTTTCAATGGTTCCCGTCCTTCCACTATTCTGCTACACGACTCCTCCTGAGTTTAACTCTATGTGTTTCTTTGATCAAGATCGCTCCAAACCATTACTTGGATTCTTTGAATGGATTCAGCGATCCATTACGTTCCTCTGTATTACTCTTCTCCTCTGTGTACTCGCCTAGACTCTGCCTGCACACATATGTTATACAGAATACTCTAATTCATACATAACTTTAACATTTGATATTCAAATTGCACATTTACACACTTTGGAATTAAATCTCTATATACATATAAACAAACATTTACACAATTTCTCTCTCGGGCCTGATCTTCTAATGTCAATGGCCTTTGTTTACAACCTGCTCGTAGGCTTACAATCACATTCTAACTGGTTAACCTATCCAAACTCTCTTGAATCCTCTCTTCCCTCTCCTTTCAAAAAAATAAAGTGAAATACATATATGTCCTATCTAACCATCTCCTTCCACAAACGAAGGAATTTACTATATATTTTGAAATCAAAACCTATCCTAACTGAATAATCTAACTACTTGGCTTGATCTCCATGCAGGGAGGATCAACTTGCCACTTGTTCCCAATTCTATTCAGAATTAGGAAACAAATAACTACTTACATAATTTGCAATTAATAAAAATTAAGTAATCAATATTTCCTCCAAACCCTCGTTAGCCACAACATGTGAACACACCATCACATTGTTGTCTAGGCCTAGATTCTCCTACATCAATGTTTATTGTTAATTGATGGAAATGAGATTTATTGGGGACCCAACCTATTAAATATGAATAAAAGAATTTAACATTCCTTCTAAATGACCCTCTCTTGAAAATAAAAATGAAAAGTTAAATTTAATTAAATAAGTTTAATTAAGGAAACAATTACCTAACAATTATTAAAAGAGACTACAAAACCTGTTAGAGGGCATTGAAGTGGGGAGAAAAATAAAAGTGAGGAGAGTATGTTGAAGATATAAATTTTCATTTTCCTCATATATTCTATTAAGTACAAAGGCTCTTGAGTACAAAAGGATAAAAAAAATTGTTGATAGTAGAAATATCTTGAGTGACAAGGAAGAAGTGTGTACATCATTCTTGGTCTGATCTTTTCAACATGTTATTATTTTCTTGAAATTTCTATGCTTTTAGAAGGTTTTATATATGATATCAATGCTAATTGGTGCACCTTTTGTAGAATATATTTTTTGTAACAATCTTATCAATGACATTGAACTTGTAAGCTACATGTTTTCTTGCTTTTCTTATGGCACTTAGTTGACTCTATATGATTCTATAACATCTAAGGATTATAAAGTTGTTTTTGGTCTAGATTTTTGCAGAAATCCATTAAAAAAAAGTTGGATGTTCTCATTTATTTAATTAATCATATCATCTTTGATTGTCTTATTTTCCTTGCATATGTATATATTCTATTTACGCTTGATTTTTTGTGATTAATGGGTAGGTTCATGGCTCATTCTGCTTAAATAATAAGTTTTTTTGTGACATCTTAGTTTTGTACATTCATGGAATTTTTGCCTATGGTATACAACCATGAAAATATACCAAACTATTTCTTCAAAAAAAATCTTCACAACATCTTTATCTTCATTTTATTTAACTATAAAGTGTACATATTGATATTTCACTTTAGTTAATTTTCTTCGTTGTACATAATCAGTTTATTTCTTTTAGTTTTACCCACATTTTTGTATATAATTAGATAGGAAACCTTGGATATATAACAAGCAGGCTAAATCCCATTATCTCAACCAACCATGTGATATTCAAAAGTGTTTCCAACAGGGCGTAGAAACTCCACCTTCATTAACATATAAGGGAGAATGAATCATCCATCATCGATACTAGCGACTCCTTAACATAACACAATGAATCATATCATTGTCAACTACATACAAATGCTATTTAAAACAACTAGATCAAGAACACAGAAAAATATGTTGTGGACATTAAGGTTGGTGAATGTTAGGTTTCTTGCAAGGGTTTGTGATTTACAAGAAATTGTTGAATGTTGTGTCAATAAGTTTGATTCCAAATATAGGGTGGTATTTTTTGACAAAGAGCTAAAGTTCTAAGTATCCCTTACTCTTACATTTTTCCAAAGAATTCCTCATCTGCTAGAGACCAAAAAGGTGTTTAAAATGCTATAAGAAAACACTTTATTGAGTTCACCTAGTGGAGATTTATCTCTATTGTGTGAATGGTTGTACAAACCAAGGTAAAGGTTGTGAAGGAATAAAAATTATATATTCTACAGTCAAAAAAACCTTATAAGGAGATAGCATGGTCATTTTTTTGAGTGGTTGAACAAAATTCCACTTTTTGCATATATAGGTATATTGTTTTTTTTTTAATCATCTAATATACTCTACACAAGAAATATGCTATTAACTAGGTAGAGTTGGTTTTGAACAGTTTTTAACACTAATTATTTGATTATATAAAGACCAAAAGATTTTATATGTCCTTTCATTTGATTTTTTCCTTAGGATTTTCAAGAAATCTACAACTTGATCTAGTATTAACCAAAATGATGAGAATTTACATTTATAGTACCCTTTATTTTGGAAGCATAGGACCCCATATCATTTTTATAGGATTCAATACTCCTTTGTTAAAAGTGAAACAAATGTTTTTAGGGAGATAAATTGGTTTGTTGACCTTCCTCATATACAAATGGATTTTTTTAGTGAAGGGTGATTTCACATATATTAAACTATATGGTTCTGACATAAAAGTTTTCTACTTCACAAAATTAGTTTGTGAACATTTCTTCTTAATATAGGTTATTAGACAATGCACAAAAATGTGGTAATTTTCTTCTTCATGGGAAATACAAGTAGTTGTTGTTTGTTCCTTTTATATTACGAGATTTATTGTGAGATTATTTTCACATTTGATGAATAATTCCAATAATATGAGAGAGGCCAATTTAGTTGTTTTATGATCCAAAGCATTTATTTAAACCACATTTGTTATCATGTTGTTATACTAGGCATTTCTCTAAGTTTGAATTCCTTTAGGTGTGAGGAGGAGATAATGAGAATATTTTTATTGAAGAGAATGTTGATTGTAGAGAAATATTTCAAGAAAGTCCTCCCAATTGTAGGGTGAAAAAATTGATCCCCCAAGGGCTCCTTTATAGACATAAGTTCAAGTATGAATGCAAACATTAAGAAGTGGTAGAAAATGGTTCTTAACAAAAATAAAGAATATAAGGTTTTCATGGGATAATACCATCAAAAGGGGAAATCAAGTTCTGGATCTGGAGGCATTATTGTGGAATGCTAGTCTGTAAATATTTCAATGATGATGCAAAGGACTACAAAAAATATGTGATGGTAAAAAACACACCACCCCTATTCCTCCTAAGGAAAAAAAACCGTATATAATGAGAAATAATCATTTCCTAAAGGAAATGATGAGGAACATGTTAATTATGCTGACAAAATTGAATCTTTAATGACTTTGTTGAACCTCTTTCTAGGAAAATATCCCATATGAATAGTGTTGAAGTAGTAGGATGTGGGACGATGTAGTAAGAAATCGTCACTTTGAGGATATCATTGTTACCATGTACCTGTATCACTATGATAGATAAACTACAAAATGACATATATGTAAAATAAATATCAAAGGAGATAAAATAGTTGAGAATAATGAATGAGATTTGCTTAGATGTTAAGGGTATCATAGCTTTTGGTGATTTGAGGATGCATAATACTACCGCTAAGATGTTGGAGCATGTGGTAGATAAATAAGAAGAAATGTAAGTGTTCAGAAATATAGTGACAAAGCTAGAAAAGGTGGTGGACCTTGAACATTTTTTTGTCTAGATTTCTAATGAAATAAGCAGAATATATGGAGATTTATAAGAGAGTGAAATCAAATCAAGAATTGTTATTTGAAGAAGCAATGCAAGTGTTCATAAAAATAGTCACAAAGCTAGAAAATGTGGTGGATCTTGAAAAATTTTATGCCAAGCCTCCCACAACCTAACTTTCTAATAGTATAACATATGGAGATGTCCAAGAGAGTGAAATAAACTCAAGAAGTGTTATTCGGAGTGAGAAATGTTATGTTAAATAGTGTTAGAAGAAAAAAAAAAAAAAATTGTATTTTCAAAGCTTTGGGAAGATGTAATTGATGTATTTGATATGGCCAAGTGACCCTTATGCTCGGTTAAATGTTTGAGGTCAAACTCATGAAGGATGAGGAAAATTTCGAACCTTCTATAGATACTTATATAAAGAATATGAAAACTATAAATTCTCACCTAAGATAAAGAGACAATCTTTCTTTAGACAACAAGCTCACTAAGATATGAAAATGTTAGGACAACAACGTTGAAAATAATCATTAATTAATTATGTCTTAGGATGGCCTTGGGAATAGGATACCTTATTTATTTTTCCAAATATTTGAATTTATGAAGAAATTAGAGGGATAAGCCCTTATCCAAAATGAAAAAATAATTGCAAATGTAGAGTCCCAACATAGTTTGGTTGAAAATAAGGCTCTATTAAGGTAAGAATTTGATAGCATTACTCACTTTAATGATGTCAAATTTAAGAAATGGTTAAAAAACTTTGTTTATTGATTATATAGGGAATAACATAATTTTCAAAGACCAATTTGTCATTTTATATAAAATCTAAGATTAATTTCTTGCAATAAAGATTAAGGAATACATTAATGTGGTTGCATTTCGCGATTACATCAAAACTTGGGTGGATGAAGTAGCTAACATGGCCTCTTTGTAATTTTCAAATTAAAAATAATTGGGGTAGTTAATTTATTTGGGTCAACTAGCCTAGGGGCTTAGCTCACTTCGTAGGGTTCCCATCATTGAAGTGCCTTTACTATAGAGAGGTGGTGGGCTCAATTCTCTAAACACTCTTGGGATTAGGCCCTACCTCTGCTATTGCAAATTTATAAGCCTTGATGGTTATCTCAATTGGATGAGGTCATGTTACTAAATCACCTTACCATAGAGAGGTCATGGGTTCAATTCTCCTTGACGCCCTTAGGGTTAGGCTCAAATTAGTTTGGCTTAGGGTCAAAGTAACTTAGCTCAAGTGGTATGGTTCACGATTTATGTCCCAAGTAGTGTGGTTTCAAGTATATGGAGACATGATGGTCCTTTTGTAATTTATGAAATATTGGTTCTACCAGGTAGAATAATGGCATCCATTTCTACGAAGTTACCGATTGTGCCCAGTGAAATGTACTCATTACTGTTAAAATAAAAAGTTATTGGGGTCAAATTTGGTTGGTTGGAGACATCACATTAGAATGAGTTTTATTTAGTCAAATAAGCATTCATAACATGGAATATCCCCCCACCATCCCATTTTCTCTTTTTGAAGTAAGACCCATCCAAATTTTTTCCTTTCCCCGTTATTTTTTTTGGTAATTATTTTTGTCATTTTGTCATTTATATGTGTTATAACTATGAAAACCTACTTTTTGTTAACGATGACGTCTCAAAAGATTTTTTCGACCAGGAGCGAGTTGCCTCGGCCCTCGCAGGCCTTCGCACCCTGCGTGCTCTGAGGTCTTTCGATTTCAGTGGATTGAGCTAGATCAGATGCGTGTTGCCTCGTTGATTTGGAGGCCGCATCCCGTGTGTTTCCCTTGTGCGCGCGCTCAGTCTCTGCTCCTTGAGGGCGGATCCGCCTAAGCCTGAGGGTGGGCTACTTTATGGAGATCTGCGCTGGAATCTGTCTGGCTTTTCTCTAAGGTTCGAGATCATGGAGACTCTGGGTTCCCCCCAGGGTTCCTCATCTGCTCCTCCACCTCTTTCGCCTTCGGAGGCCTTTAATCGACTTCTGGCAGGGCTTCCTAAGAAGAAAACCCCTGAACCTTTGAAATTTGTTAAAAAATTGGATGATATCCCAGCGATCTCCCTTCCGCCTAAAACCCCGATGCAAGTTGCTCTGTCACTGTTCGAACGATCCCTCATCGGCCAGTTTACGGGGCTTTGGCCGTCCCCAAAAACCACGGAGAGATGGGTCTCCAGAAACTAGGTGTCGCTGATCAGAGAAAATGTAACTTCTTATTTTCTGGGGAGAGGATACTTCCTCTTCGAATTTACTGCAAAGGAAGACAAAGACCTGATCTTCTGAAACAGCCCCTACTTCATGGGTCCTCAGGGTCTGTACCTCAACAAATGGACCCCGGATTTTGATCCAGCAGTCGATGTTCCTAACGCAGTTCCGGTGTGGGTTAGACTCCCAAACCTCCTGGTCCATTGTTGGAATTGGGACTCTCTGCGTCACATTGGAAATGCCCTGGGGAAATTTATTGATCAAGCGAACAACAAGGACCAATACGACTGTGCCTGGATCTGCGTAGAAGTAGATCTCGAGGTGGGGATTCCTGAGGCCATCAAGATAAATGTAGGAAGCTGGACGCATATGCAGAAGCTGGACTATGAGCAGCTGCCCTTCAAATGTCGGAAATGTCACGTGTATGGTCATTTCGCCAGAGGCTGCCCATCCAACATCGAGGCCACGTAGGGAAAGGAGGACGGATGGAACCAAGCCAAGCGCCATAAATCTAAGAAGACGGGAGGACCTAGCGGCAAAGGATCCCATCAGCCACCTATTCAACATATTTCTCCATCTCTAGAAAACAGGTATGATCCCCTCAGCTCGCAACAAGAGAAAATTCAGGAGGCAGAGACCCAAAAGGAGACGGAACCCACAAAGGAGACTAAAAATCAAAACCCAGACTCTTCAAGCAAAGGCACACCTTCAGCCTCCATCAAAGACACAAACACTGAAAATTTCAAAGGTAAGAATGATGAAGACAATGAAGAAGAGTAGAACACAGATGACTCAGAGGAGGAAGGAGAAATAGGAGAATCCCAAGCCTCGGTAAGAAGATCCACGAGAGGCCGTAAAACGGACAGAGAAAAAAGAGAGGAGGAGACGTACAAGGAAAAACTACAAGGCAGCTAGCCAACTCTGGAAAAATTGCTAGCCTCAAAGCCTAGGATGCCGAAAAGCCAGCCTCAAGGCTCCAAAGGAGCCCACCAGAAACATAAATAATGAAGATCATCTCCTGGAACTGCAGAGGTATGGGGAGTAAAGTCAAGGAAGAAGCCATGCGAAGTCTGATAAGAACAGAAACCCTAGATATACTTCTCATCTAGGAGACCAAGCTGGAAGACTTAGTCTTCCTTCAAACAAGCAAGAAACTTTGGTTCAAAAGTGAAGCAAGAGCAGTCTCCGCTAGAGGAGCCTCGCAAGGGATTGGTACTCTTTGGAATGCCAAAAAATTTGCAGTCATCAGTGAGGCTACCAACATACACTGGTTGCTGCTAAAAATGCATAACCTGAACACTAAAGAAATACACTGCATCTTCAATGTTTACTCTCCAGTCAACGCCGGGGAAAAAAAACATGTTGGGACTCGATAAGACTCCAAGAAGATCTTATGAATCTGGAAAACACTATCATTGCCGGAGACCTTAACCTCACCCTTAACTCATCTGAAAAAGGGGTGGCAGTGTTGTTCGTGATCCGGCAAGAGAATGGGCGGAGGATCTCATGCAAGACTGGGATTTGCTGGACATCAAACCCTCCTCCGATAAGTACTCTTGGTCCAATAAAAGAATAGGCCCTGGTCATATTGCTGCTAGATTAGATAGATTCTTCATTCAAAGCTCATACTTGTTGCTCATATTAGAACCAAGAATGCACATTCTCGCTAACAGTATCTCGGATCATAAACCCATAAAGCTAGACCTTCTAGCTCATCTTGATCTGGGCCCTATTCCCTTCAGATTCAGCCCAATCTGGGTCAAGGAACCAGACTTCATGCATCTAGTTAAGGAATGTTGGAGCCAATCTGTTAAAGGATCCCCCTTCTATATATGGGAAGAAAAACTCAAAAGGGTAAAAAGAGCTCTAAAACATTGGGCCAAAAATCTCCCCAAACCTGATATAGAAAGAAAAAATATCAAAGTCGCCCTTGCCATTCATCAATCTCATATGGAAGACACTTCAGTCACTAAGGAATTGCTAGATCAGGAAGCCCATCTACAACAGCACTACCATAAGGCCTGTCTTGTTGAAGAGGAATACTGGAGATTAAAATCAAGAAACCTCTGGCTCAAATCAGGGGACAGAAACACTGCATTTTTCCATAAACAAGCGCAGAGCAGAAAATGTTTTAACACCATTTCCGAGATCAAGGTGGACAATGAAACTTACAAGGAGTTTGCAGACATAAAGAAGGTAGCCCACGCCCATTTCCTAAAGCTATATAGCGAAGAAAAGGTTTAGCAACAAGCTTCAGATTTGTTAGACTTGGTCCCAGCTACAATTTATCCTAGTATGAATGAAATCTTGGAGGCCAAAATAACCAAAGATGAAGTCAAAAAAGCCCTATATGACATGGATCCAGACAAGGCCCCTGGGCCGGATGGATTCTCTGTCAGGTTCCTCCAAACATGTTGGCCCATTATTGAAAAAGATCTAATCAAAATGATTCGAAAATCTCAGAACTCTCAGAAAACAGGCGGCAGTACAAACTCTGCCTTCTTAGCCCTCATACCCAAGGAAAAAGGTGCCAGCAATTTCAGTAGATTCCAGCCGATTTCTCTATGTAACATTGGGTATAAGCTAATCACAAAAGTTATAGCAAATCGATTGAAGCACATCCTTCCCAAAATAATCCCGGAAAATCAAGGAGGCTTCATCCAAGGGAGGAAGATAGTGGACAACTTCACCCTTGTTCAGGAGGCAATCCACTCAAGTCTTCAACGAAAAGAGCAAGGTATGGTAATTAAACTCGATTTAGCAAATGCTTTTGACCGTGTAAATCATAGTTTTCTGTTAAAAGTCATGAACAGTTTGGATTTGGATCAAACTTCATTAATTGGATCCGGGCTTGCATCTCGGAGCCATGGATTGCTCCACTCGTAAATGGAAGAGCCACCGACTTCTTCAAAGCATCAAGAGGGCTCAGGCAGGGGTGCCCACTCTTCCCTCTGCTTTTTGTCATTCAAGCCTCAGCTCTCAGCTTTCTGCTTGACAAAACAATGCAAGACCAAGATCTTATGGGACTATGTATAGCAAGAGGAGTCAAGAACATTAACCATGCTCTATTCGCGGATGACACCCTGCTTTTGGGTGCTGCCTCTCTCTCCTCCGCCTCCAAATTCAAATCAGTTCTGGAAGAATTCAGCAAGGGCTCAGGCAACGTTGTTAACAAGAATAAGTGTCACATCTTCAGTTGGAATACCCCGCCCAGACTTCTCTCTGCTATCTCCAGGTGCCTGGGATTTGCAGCCTCCGCTTCATGGACTTCCTTCAAATACCTGGGCCTTCCTTTTGCCCACAAAAGAATCTCAAGCAAAGATTGGCTACCTCAGCTCGAAAAATTCCAGTCAAAAATTCAGGCCTGGGGCTTCACCTGGCTCAACTTTGCTGGTAAATCCGTCCTTATCAAATCAGTGCTCACTAGTCTTCCTATTTTTCAATTTGCAGGGATGCTAGCTCCAACAATCATACTAAAAAAAAATGGAAGAGCATATATGGAGATTCTTCTGGAAGGGAGGAAAGGAGAATGAAAATAAAATCCCCCTCATCAGTTGGGAAGCCATATCTAAGCCTCTGTGGGAGGGAGGTTTTAATTTCAAAAACTTAGGCCACCTGAATGTAGCAATGGCAGCAAAGGTTATCTGGAGGGTTGTCGCGCCCAATCCTGGGTGGACCCAAACAGCTCTCAGGAAAAAATATTTATGTGGTCCACGCTCTAGCTGCTTAGACAGAGTGACTCGACTGCCCAATTCACCATTTCTCAAGCTATATGATAAGGCTACCTCCCTGATCAAAAATCACATCTACTGGATCCCTGGAAACTGTAAGAAAATAAGAATCTGGACTGATAAAATTTTGTTCACAGACTCGATCATCGACAGAGTGCCCATGGGAGAGTTGCGGGAGTGGATGGAAAGAGAAAAGTTGTGTACACTTTGGGACATCTCCCTCTGGAACGACAACGAATGGATAGGCTGGAAGAGAGTGGAAATGCTAGAACGCCTGATCGATGATTGGGCCACGATGACAGGCCTCCTCCACGGTCTTGTGCCCATGAATAGGAAAAAACAAGACGCAATTGGCTGGGGGAAGAAAGCCAAAGGCTATACAGTCGCCGAGGGCTATGCCAAACAATGCGAGCGACCACACGTCCCCACAAATCTAGCGCCCTGGCAAGCGATCTGGCACTGTCAGGCTTGGCCCAAAACTGATATATTCGCTTAGATTCTTTGCCATGGTCAAATCCTTACCTTCGACAGATTGCAGAAATTGGGATATAATGGCCCTTCCATTTGTCTTATGTGCAGTAATAGCGTAGAAATAGCAGCGCATTTATTCCTGGAATGCTACTACGCCAAACAGATATGGTGCGCCCTCCTTCACTCCTTGGATCCCGCCTTCCTACTTCCATGCTCCATTGTCGATCTCTTCTCTAGCTAGGCAATCAAATACCCTGGCCCTCCCCCTCAAAATCGGTTAATCAAATCAGCTTGGGCCATTCTACCAAAGGTCATTTGCTGGCAGTTATGGCTGGAACGCAACAGAAGAACCTTTAGGAATGCTAGACAGCATCACAAGATCATTGAAGTTAAGATCAAGTATCAAATAAAGGAATGCATGTCTCAAATAAACGACGATGCTAGTCTCAGCCACCAAGATATCGCTTGGGGCTCTTTCCTTGGATTACAATTTCTCCTAGCAATCAGAAATGTCCTTCCACTCAAAGATTGGCAAATAAGAAAACCGGAAGCAGACTTCCAAGACTGGCTCAAATCGCAATCAAGGTACTCTATGTTCTTTGATGGGGCAGCTAAAGGTAATCCGGGCAGCGCAGGTGCTAGAGGTGTCGTCCTAAACTCAACGGGAGAAAAAAATCACTCATATGCTTGGGGGCTTGGACACATGACCAGCACTCAAGTTGAGGCTTTGGCCCTCCTGCAAGGCCTTAAGACGCTAAAGGAGCTAGACATAAGGGAAGCAACAGTTATAGGAGACTCTCAGATCATTATAAATGCAATGGCCTCTAACTCCCCTGTTGCTGATCTTAATCTAGCCAAGATGATTTCCAAAATTAAGGGCCTAGAAAATGCTTTTCAGAAGCTGAACTACTATCATGTTCTGAGAGCTCACAATAAAGAAGCGGACAGCGAAGCAAATAAACCAGCCCTCCTCTCCGCCGGGGTCAAGCTGAAAGATGGAGAAGAATCATGGGAACCCATCCCATAAGCCGTGCCCCGCCATGTTTTATTGCTTGATCTTAAAAAAAGTTGTCTGTATATCCAAGTGGGCGAAAATATAGGATATAGAATCAATAGAAATCCAAGCTAGGAAAAAGACCTCAAGTCATAATAACACTCTCACTTCCATTAGTGAGATTTTTCAGGATTTAGACATCCTCATTGTATACAGACACTCGGCATTTAGGCCAGGAGGAATATAATCACACTATAACCATTTCTGTCAAAAAACAAAAAAAAACTATGAAAACCTACTTGGAAAAATTGCACACTCAAAACTGTATTTGTGTCATATTAAACACACATATAAATATATCAAGTATTGGTCTAAGATACAAACACTATATTAACCACACAATCAACTAGTTGAGAAAATATCTCAACCAAACATTAAACTAGGAGCTATTTTAGTTTGGCAAAATCTCTAAAATCCAACTAACTAACAATCAAACAAACAACGTAACAATTGAATTTTATGATGAGGAAGATCATTAAATATGCATAAGACAAGTAGGAGTTAAGGGTGAAAGCATGAAGATGGGTTACACTTTTCGGCCTAATGTAGCGATGAATTTTCAATTTTTTCCTCTTGTATTTTATTGAAGCCCTCAAAATTCATATAGGCACTATAAATTTTGATTTGGAATAAAAATACAAATTATGGAGAATTATGTTCTTGTCCTAATGACATTTTTTGCAAAAATATTTAGTGTCGTATAATATGTCAATTTCCCATTAAATGAAATTTTTGTCCTTAAAAAATTTCATACATATTAAGAGTTATGTGTGTGTTCATGTAGTATAACTTAGTCTAAAATGTATAATTTTATATATATTATATATAGATATATATATATATTATATACTATATATATATATATTAGATATAGATAATAATAATATAATAATAGATGAGCATGATATACACAACATAGAGATAAGCTTTTCATATTAAATTTTTTTTTTTATTCAAAATATATTTTTTATTATTTTTCGAAATTGGAAAAGTAATATTTCAATTGAATTTTGCAGACATGTGTGTTCATGTAAGGCTTCTTCATCTATTTTAATAGATTGAAAAACCAAAATTACCCTTTTGAATAGGACTCGTAAATGAAGATAGTGGTATTTTTTGAAATTTTTTCGTTGTGTATATTTTATGATATTGATTTTTTATTCAACCGCTTTAAAACAGTTCAAAAAAAATTCAAGCGTTGTGTTTAAAAGAAATTAGATGAAAAATATCATATGAATTCGAAAATCTCAAACTCATATGCCATGGGATAGAGCATTCCTTCATGAATCTAACATGATCAACTCCACCACCTAAGGAAAAATTTAGCCCTAAGTTCGCTAGGGTACAAAATGGAGTTGTAGAAAATTTTGCAAAAGGGGTGTTGAAATTGCTGATTATAGGACTTAGAGGTTCAATCAAGCGCTTAAAGCACTCGATCAAGTTCCTAAATTTCAAATTTAAATAGCTCGATCGAAGATTTCGTGAACCCTTGATCGAGTCATATACATGGTTAACAAGGGCTCCATCGAGCGCTATGGCTCAATTGAGCTATGTAGCTCGATCAAGCCTCTATAAAAAAATAAAGGATATAAAATTAAACTCTTACCTCATTTTAAAATTCCAAATCTTATTAGAATTTTTGTTAATGCATGTAAACACCTTATTTAAATTAATTAATATGAAAATATTATTTATTATTATTATTAATAATGATATATGAAAAAAATAATAAATATATTTAAGTAATATTAAATTATATTTTGATTAATATAATAT
>APFE031453484.1:76181-88537 GCA_000404065.3 Pinus taeda
ATATGTACTAGCACAACGACATTAATAAATGTGGTTTATATACACCATAGGCATCAACAAAAGAGTCATTAACGCACAAAAAAGTCATACAAGCTAACTCAATATATGTTAATTTTATTGAACCTAGTTTTTTTATAAATCTAACATAATAAAATATGCAATTTTTTTTAAATCCTGAAGTAATCATAACCTAAAGTTACCTTTAAAGAAATAAAACCTAAATAGTTTCAATTGGAAGACATGAAGCGCTCTATGTATCTTTAATGGAGATAGTTGGAACATTAATATTTTGGAAAATTTTGGATAATATTTCCATGGAAAATTATCATTTTCCCTTCAGGTGAATGTACAACACACATTTGAAATCTTGCATTTTAAATATGTATTATATAAAAGAATTAAATTGTTCTATGACATCAAAATAAATAAATAAGTAAACACACACACACACACACATATTTTAATTGTCAAAGTATTTTAAAATCTTTGAAATATAGAGTGAGATAAAGTGAGAGAGAAGGATAAGAGAGGGGGGGGACACAAAGATGGTGAGAGGGAGAAAACAAGAGAGACTCCTAGAAAGAGAGGGATCTCGAGAGATGGAGTTGGAGGAAAAGACAGGGAAAGAAGAAGTTCAAGACATATAGGGAGAGAAAGGTGGAGAGAGAGAGTGTGTGTGTGTGACAATCGAGGGATGGAGAGTGTGTGTATGTTTGCAGGTGAGATAGAAATACAAAGAAGGAGAGATGGAAAGAATGGGGAGAGAAAATGAGAGAGGGACAAAGCTTGAGAGAGAGAGAGAGAGTGAGTGAGTGACGGGGGGGAGAGACAAAGGGAGGTGGGAGAGAAAGGAAGAGAGAGAGGACTTGAGAAGGAGGGAGAGAGAGAGGGAGGTAAGAATAAAGACATATAAAGAGAGAAATGTGGAGAGAGAGAGAGGGGGAGTGGCAAGGGAGATGGAAATAGAGAGAGGGAGTGATAAGGTAGATGGAGAGAGAGGGATAGAGGAGAGTAGGAAGGAAGAGAGATATAAGGGGAGACAGAGGGAGAGAAGGGGAAGAGAGAGAGAGAGAGAGATAGGGAGAGGGAAGGAGATATAGATAGATATGGAGAAATGATGTGTATGTTTGCAGGGTGATATAGAGAGATGAAGAACGAGAGAGGGAGGGAGAGAAAGATAAATAGATATGAAGAGAGAAAGTGTGTGTTTCTAGGGGGTGAGTTATAGATACAAATAATGAGAGATGGAGGGAGATATCAATATAGATGGAGGGGGGAGATAAAGGGAAGAATTTTTTTTGCACTAGATGCATTGATTTCAGTACATAGATGTTGACGTCTAATCCTATTTGATTTATTGCAAATTGGATGCATTCATTTTTGTGTAGATGTTGATTTCTAATTCTATTTCGTTGCTTGCATTAGATGCATTCATTTCATTAAAGACATTGATTTATAATCTTGTTTGATTGAGCTTGCATTAGATGCAGTGATTTTAGTGTAGATGTTGATTCCTAATCCTATTTTATTGCTAGCACTATATGCATTGATTTCAGTGTAGATGTTGATTTCTAATCCTATTTGATTGCATGTAGAATTAGATGCATTGATTTCAGTGTAGATATTGATTTCTAATCCTATTTGATTGTTTTCATTAGATGCATTGATTTTAGTGTGTATGTTGATTTATTATCCTAGTTGATTGTTTTAATTAGATGCATTGATTTCAACGAAGATGTTGATTTCTAATCAATTATGTAACTGGATATATGGCGTATATTAATTTCAGGGTAATTAGTTTTACATTGTGCATTGATTTCAGTGTAAGCACAAAAAAATTATTGACGACGTGCATTATGACTAAGCTTTTGTAAATAACCTTAAACAAAATAAAATCGAATAAAACTTGTATTTGTAACTTTTACATCTCCACATCTTTTAAAATTGAATATATAAATTATTTCAATGAATAAAACTTAAAATTCCATCATAAGGAATTGATTGAAATACTTGGATAACTACTTGTAAATTTAGGAAAGTTGATAACATTTTATAAAATTATAGAAATGTTGTCATATATTGTTGTTTGACCTATATATTAAATTTCAATATGATTGACTTATATCTTGCTATGACTAAGCTCTTGTAGGTAATCTCAAACTAAATAATGTTGAATAAAAGCTATTTGTTGTTTACATGACATCTTTTAATATTAAAATTGAATAAAACTTATTTCATTCATATTTGTGGTTTTTAATTGAACCTTGAGATAAGAAATTGATTGAAATCAAAATTTCATCTATTATATATTTTAATATATTATATATATATGGATGACTTTATAATTCAAATATTTTTTTTTTAAATTGAATTGAAATAACTTACATGTTGATTACACTAAAAGACACTTTTTACAAGCCAATATGAAGCATGATTGGAATTATTTCCATATTCAATATTAAATCGATACATGATATATTTTAGTTCATTTTAAGTATCAAAGTGACTTGCATCATAACTTAACATTGCACTTATTTTCTTAATCTATGAAACTGGAAATCAAAATTGAACATATATTTTACTAATAAAAGTTATAGTATAAAGAAAAATTATTAAATTGGTGAAATAATTTTAACAGGTCCATAAACTTCGAAAATTAATGAGTATCCATAAACAAGATTAATACAAATCCATAAACTAAAATAGTGAATACATGTATCAATAAACTATCCATATGAAAATCTGTACAAACTACAAATATCACATGAACATCCTCCATAAAGTGAAATAATAAGCATCCATAAACTAAAATATTGTCCATGATGTACATCCATAAATTGTCCATGTATGAAAATATATAAAGTTTGTATCACACATGTGAATATGCCATATGAAATGAGCCTGAAAATACACAAAGTATGACGCTCTAAGTACCATGATAACTCCTATGTGAGTTCCACCGCACAAAGTAAGTGTCCATAAGTTGGTACTACAATATAACACTTTCAAATTCAAACTAATTCGATCATTATTTGTTAAAAAATAAACAATATGGAAATAAATGATATTGAACCACATTTTTAATTACATATACATGAATCTACTAACCGCATTTGAGTCCAAATGCAAGTCTGATATGATGGGAGTCTGATCATGAATCTGGTTTTGGTGCTCCCCTGTATGTGGCTCGATGATTGGAGCCTGCATCGATGGACCCGCATCATCAGTGCCTCTAAACCCAGCATCCCACTCATGTCTCCACATAATAGTGGCATCAATTACACTTTGTATATGGGCCTGTGTACACAATGGCAAGGACAAATTATAATTAGTCTACAAATTAATTAGCATATTTATGTAACTTTAAAAAAATGTTTAAAAATTAGGGATAAAAAAGTTTACCTCAACTGTTGGTCCATGTGGTTGTACATACTGACTCTCCTCCACATTAGTGAACATATAAGGTGGAGGTGGAGGTGGAGGAGAATCCATGGAAACATGCTCTAGTTGAGGATGCACTAGTTAATCAACTGCCCCCCACGAGGGCTTCATTCAATGAACCTCTGACATATCACATGTGTTCACGACATACTAAACAATACCTCTAATTTGACTACATATTGGAGACTACATCTAAAAATCACATTTATTAACCCCTTACCAATACAAACCCAATACACCTTCCTAATTTAAAAAACCCCTACTTTCACTAGATATTGTAGGTATCCATTTTTTCATTAACATTATTTATACCCCTTTATATTTTTTCATTAACTTTGAGCTCCATTTTTTATACCTACCAATATAAAAACCCTTTACCCCCTATATATCCCCCAATATATAATGTCATTTTTTCCTCAATATATATCCCCCAATGTGAATGCACATGGTATGGTATTTCTCCCCCAGTTAAGATCTCGTCTTGCTCCCTTAGATGACCTCAAGTTCAGCCATGTAGTTGGGACGTGTCTATATGTTATCGTGAACTTATTAATATAAGTGCAATCTAATATGAATTGGAAATTTTAATATAAATAATTATGTATAATTTGACAAAAAAAGACCAAAGTTTCGTATATATATGTACCTGGTCTATGTCACGCAGGTCATGCACCCACCAAGTCTCGTGAATGGCATCATGATACATATATGTATGTTTCAAAATTTGGTCAAAGGTTAAACTCGAGAGAAATGCATCATCATATAAGGGCACTGGTGGGTCACGAGGTGGTGGTGGTGGTCTCTCCATCCAATGCAATACACGCACTAGTCAATGATGCTCGTATATTATCTATAATAGTCTCCTGTGTCTCACCACCTAGCTGTGACAACTCCTCTAGATCTATTGGTAATACCAAGCTCCAAGACGGTAGTGGCAATAATCTTGGAGGTGTTGTTACATGCCTATGGTCCCTACGAGCCCCATAAAAATGAGATCTGGTATCAGTTTAATTCGGCCTTATATGTAACACAAACTTTGTATATAAATTCTTAGAAAAATAAATGACGACTTGGTCGTTGTTGGCCAACTTGCCCCAAACTCCAATGAATCTATGCTACATGAAAGGGGTTGCATGAACATTACTAAATATTTTAATGGGATCATACCTTTATGTCTAGTAGGGAGATTTAGAGGGATGTCGAAAAAACTCTCCACGAACATCAATGCCCTTGATGGTCTCTTTCAACGCCTCCCAAGAATATGGGCCTCTGACCTCATGCCTTCTGACCCTATGTATGAATTGTAATATGTGGCTATGTGGGCCTGACCTCTAGTATGTCTCGATCAACCTAGTCATGCTATCCAGCATCAAATACAATGCAAGATGAGCCGGTGAATTGGCAGGGATCTTCTCTATCTGTATTATGATCTGTGTATGATAGTTCATAACATCCTCTAATGTGATCTTAGTTGTAGCATCATCCCACGGATGGATCGATGTTTCACTCTAATCCTCATCTTCGGCCTGCTGAGGACCTATAAATCATAAACATAATTTAGCGCATATATATATATATATATATATATATATATATAATATATATATATATTATTATATATATATATATATATATATATAATTAAAAAACTAGAAGCATAATAACATATACATTAAATTCAAACACAATTTGAAGTCAATTTAAAAATTAAACACAATTTCAAGACATAAATACATAGTGTTCAAAGAAGATTTAAAAATGCACGAGTACCTAAAATGGGAAAAAACGGTCCACTAGATGTAGCATGGTCATCAACAGAGACAGAAACACTACCTCTGACACTCTGACTAGTGTCAGATGGTGCTTTGTTATGCCCTCACTATCAGCACCTGAAAAATCTTGATTAATTGAATTTGAATGTTGTAGAATTTATGAGCATCAATTACAGAGGGAAAGAGATCTTGTGCATTTGTCTTCCTCAATAATTAATGCTCAAAAATCCTATTCAGTTAACAGCGGATGGATTAATGCAAAAAACTTGCACGAGCTCCTGACCAACAGTGTGTGAAACCCTTAGGATGCAAAGCATGACCTTCAATACCATTGTATTTAACGTCAAAGTCTATAAAAATCTTAACTACACTAGTATCTAAAACTCCATAAATATTTTGTTCAAATCTACTTGCAAGTTGTTCTGAATATATGTAATACATATTCATCAGTAAAAACACAAGAAAACCTAAATAAAACTAAAAATGAAAAGATAAAGTATTATCAAGTAATTTGAAATCTGATTTTATTGTAGCCACCACGAACCTTAAATATCATTCCTTTGCAATTTGCAGCAACTATCTTATTGGTTTTAGCATCTTCCATCAGGGTAAATCAATGGTACATATCAATAAAAACCTCTTAATCTTGAACTTCTTAACAAAATGTAAAATCTGCCTATTCTAAACAATAAACAAAAAGTCAATATCTATTATTTGATATGACCCATTCCAATAGAAAATAAAATGTTTGACCCTAAGGCTAAGCCCCTTGCCACTACAATCTATGGTAGGTTGTCTGGGGCATAGTATAAAAATTATCAAAAACATACCCTTTTTATGGAAAAGTTCAAGGCAAAAAATATGCAGAATTTGAGATGTCTTGGTATGGTTCCATAAGTCAAAGTTCGAATGAACTAACTCCTTTATCCCCAGGGGTTTTGAGGGTCTCCAAAATCTTGAAAATTCTTGAAACGGCCAAATCCTTAAAAAAACCTTGAAATGGTGTGGAACTATGGCCCCTTTAGTTTTTGCTTCATCAAATCTAGAGAAAATGATATTTTCCCGCCCATTTTGAAAAGGCAAACAATACACCATTCGTGGCATTAAAATCAACCTAATTCCATTTCACTATACAAATATGATCCTCTTTATGAGATTATTTTCATTTCAGAAAATGGTAACTCAATTTCTAATCCATTACTGCTTTAATCTGTATTAATGTCTTAGATTCTTCAAAATTTTGGTAGTCAAACCATATGAACTATGTTGCATGTCTAAGAGTTTCTTAACATAGGAATAACGTGTTTCAAATTTAGAGAACCTATATTGTCCACTCCTTAGAGGGGTTTAGGATCTGGGCAACAACAACAGGAATGAGGAAAGATTGACCGCACCACCCAGTGCTTTTCACCCCATCTTAATGCTAATATGGAAGGATAAACTTATCTTAAGTCTAGGAAATCCACTAAGGGTATATCAGAGGGAATTATATGTTTTTTGTGAAGTAATTTAAATTTTGTTCCAGTTCAAAAATAGAGATCCCTTTGTATTCAAACAGGATTCCACTCTTATATGTTTATCAAAGCGCAGTATCAACATGCTTTGTATATTATCAATATCATTGGTTCATTCATATCCTTCCCACATTTTTTTCTAGAGTCTTAACCATCAGAACTTGAAAGATTGGCTTTTCTCTGGACAGAATTTACACATTGAATAAATCATGATAAACATTATTATTTGTCAGCATGCACTAAAGTTGTTGTTATAAAACTGAAATCTCTCAATAAAATTTGCACATTGAATAAATCATGCTTACACATTCTTCTCTATCAACACACACTAGATTTGGAGTTTTGTAATAAAATTAAAAGAAACGCGCATCATGACTGGGAATTTTAGACCGACTGTAAGTCTGAAGTGATTTTAGCGAAATAGCTCTAAAATCTGAAACCCATAACATTTTCCACTAGAACATGTTGTTATTCATGTTTTGTTACTTTGGTGATCCATGAATATTTTTGAAGACAAAGTTTTGTCATTGAAAAGGAATCACATTGTTCTTCATGTTTTATTGTTCATGTTGGCAGAGGTGTTGGTAAAGGTTTCTTTCATCGAGGAGTGAGTAATGTCTCAATGAAAAGGATGAATATTAAGTTTTGTTGTTCTTGCGTGGGTAGATGTGTTGGTTGTGGTTTTTAAACACTAACTTTGATCATTGATGAGGTTTAAGTAATCTCTCATTATTTAATAGGAGGTTGAGTCTTCAAAGTGATCTCAGATTTCAATATGTTGAATATAAAGATAGAGGTGTAGTTTAATCATTTTATATTTTGATTTTTGCGTCGAGAGGCACTCTCTAGCCTAGTATGGTAGAGATTTTGTAATGTTTAACCTTTTAACTAAGTCAAATTACATAAAAATAAAATAAATAAATAAATAAAAATATATAATGTAATGTCATGTAAACATTTTTAACAAGGGAAAAATAAAATAAAAATAAGTAAAAATAAAAACAACCAATAAAAATAAAATAAAATAAAAATAAAAATGGCTCATGATATTAGGAATCCATGGCATTCATGTGGAATATAGTCTATTTAAAGAGGGGAATTAAACCAACTTCATTCCATCTTAACTCCAGATTTACCAAGCACTGAGAGGGATCCCATTTCTTTCACTGTAAAAGAGTTTTTCATTTCAAGGGATTTGATCCCCCACGACGCTTGGTAGATCCGTAATTAAGATGGATCTAGGTTGGTTTTAATCAAATTTTGGTGATGTAATTTATGGTAAGATGGTGTTTTTTTGTTTTGAAAATACATTTGAATGTATAAATAGATCTAATGCCCTGAAAAACCCTTGAACAATTGAAATATATAGATTTTACAACCCCAACAAGTCTAGTAGTACTCATCAATTATTCAATTAAAAATAAATTTATTTTTAAAAATTTTAGATAAGTTATTACAAATTTTAGATAAGTTATTGTAAATTTAGATAAGTTTATGGTCAAACTAGACATCAAATTGATGTATAAGACCTAAATTTTAGATAAGGCAAAAAAAAAAAAAAGATAAGGTTATGGTCAAGCCACATGTATAAGACCCAAATTTTAGATAAGGTATTGTAAATTTAGATAAGGTTACGGCCAAGCCATACACCAAATTAGTGTATAAAACTCTTTCCCTTGTTTGTGTGACGAGGAACCCACCTCTACACAACAATATGACTACTAAAGGTGTACATACTTTACACCCTCTAGATTTGAACTTATGACCTCTTACAAGGAAGCATGTATTCTTAACTATTAGGCTCACTCAAATTATCTAATATTATGCTTTATAATTTTGATAACACGCTTTATGAGATTTATTTTACTTGTGGTTGTTATCTACGTGTGTGTTTCGTCTCTCTAATATGTGAGGAATAATTCCTATTAACCCTTAAAACCCTTATATATCAGTTTCAAACTATGTTTCTTGTCCCTTCTTCCAAAGGGAGTATAAAACTATTATATATTGTAAACTTATACTCTATATTGTATAAAATTGTTCTAATTTTAACATTATAGATGGATTTATAGACCCCTTTAAGGGGGTCGTTGAATCCATCTACCTAAATTTTAACATTGCAGACATATTTAGAAACCCCCTTAAAGGGGTCTCTAAATTTTAATATTGTGGATGGATTCAGAGTCACCTTTGTCTCTAAATTTTAACATTCCAGATGGATTTAGAGACCCATTTAAGGATTAAGATGGATTAAGGGGTCTCTGAATCCATCTGCAGTGTTAAAATTTAGTGAAAAGTAACACTCCAATTTCAAAATTGCAATTTTCCATTTCCGGAGTGACACAATTAAAAATGGTTGGCATAAATGACTAATTCATATATTTTTTATACTTGTTATTTGGTCATATTTTTATTCTCAGACTATAGTAATTGTTTATGTTAATCATTTGTAATTTGTTCACTTATTATCTATTCATATATTTTAGTCTTGGACCAAATTAGTCATTTAAGTTAGTTGTTTTTAGTTGGGTCACTTATTATCTGGTCACATATTTTATCCCTAGACTAAATTAGTCATTTTTAGTTGAGTCACTTAAAATTTCTCAAATTTAGTAGTAATTCACTAAAAATAAATGTGGTGACTATGTTTTTAAGTCGCATAGTCACCTCATTTTCTAGAATGCCACTCCACATTGGCCTACCATTTCTACCCGTATTCTGACTGATTACTCTATCATCCTTGAGGACGATGAGACCACTCAGCCACGGTCCATTGTCCCTGAAACCATTAATCATTCGAAGCCTTGGGTTTTCTTTGATGGTTTCGCACAAGAGGGAGGGTGTGGTGAGGGGCCATTCTATATCTCACGGATACCCATTATTACCATATTCAAATGAGATTAGGATGGGGCATGAATAAATTCGCCAAACTATCCACTACAAAATTCCTCATTCAATTTGCATTGGAAAAGCACTGTAGAGAACTAAAACTCTTTGGGGACTCAAAAGTTGTCTTTGACTGGTTAAACAAAACACCTAGATGTTCTGCATATACTTTGAGACATATTTTGGATGAGGCTTTCCAACTTATTACATCTTTTGACTCATTCGCATGCCATCACATTTTCAGGGAACGGAATGCGGATGCTTACAGATTATCCAAAGAAGTTGCGGACAGGCCTCTCGGCACTTGGATGATTCAGGAACATAGGGAAGGAGGCCATTATCAGTACTACCATTGGCCTTTTATGGACATAGTTGTGTAGTAGGTTCATAGGGAGCCTCGTTACATGTTTTTATTTTTTCTTTTTAGCTTTCATTTGTAAATATTCATATGTGTTTGTTTTCAAACAAGAACAATGCAGACACTCTACATGACTAGAGTTTTTTTATTTTGATAAAACATTATGCTGAATACAACTAAGAATGATGCCTCCCTGCGTGGACATAAGGCATCAATTTTAGATCTATACTAGAGAACTTTTTTTTTTGACAGGAAATGCCCCTCTTATAGCATATGCATCATGCATATACAACATGTAATTTTCTCACTTAATGGAAATTACGTTTTTTCCAAAGGGAAAAAAACAACAAACAAAAAAACAAAAACAAAAACGCATAGTCACTAATCTCGCATTTTGTACTAGTGGATGAACTTTTATGGTGTGATGGTAATTATTCTTACATGTGGTTGATGGGTTCCTTCTTTTAGGCAAAAGTTGCTCAATGGGCAGTTACCAATACAAGGCACACAAAGAAAGCTTATCATGGTGGTAACCCATACAAGATGCAAGCACCAAAGAATTCAATGTAAAAAGAGACACTTATTTATGTGATTCTAGAAGATGTACAAGATAGGATTTCAAAGTGACATGTAACCCTAATAAGCATGGGAACTTCGCAAACCCTAATTTCATGAGGACATGTTAACCAGAGCCTAGCATGTACATGGAAGGAGGGGCACAGGAAGATTTCCTTTTCTATGATAAAACATAACTTTTCATTACCTTTCAAGGCAGCGTGAGGTTATTAAAAGTTGTTAAATGTCTATATTAAGAAATGTTGGGAAAGGAGACTAAGTTGAATTTCTAAAAGATGCAATATAAGTAACACAATAATACATAGGTATTGATCAAATATTAAAGGTGTGTTGCAAGGTTATATTAAAATGTTGCATAGAAATTACATATATTAATGCAGGTAAGAAAGTTACAAACGTGGCCTTTTATATTAAATAATGCAAAGAAACGTATATCAAAATGTTGCTAAAGGTAATACAATGATGCAAAGGGTTTTACACATGTTGAAAGGTCATTTTATTAAGGCTACATAAAGGTTGTGTTTGAAAAACAAATGCAAAGCAACATTGATAACACCATACAAAGCAACATTGATAACACCATGCAAAGCAGCGTTTGAAAACCATGCAAGGAAACACTGGGAGAATATACAAACGTTGCATTAAAATGTCAAGAGGCAATATAAAAATGCAATCAAAGGCATCCGAAATATTATAATATGCAGTCGTGAAAACATCATTGAAAGATCAAAGGAAAAGGCTACATTGAAGTCAAATACAACCAATGCAGTGAAGGGATACTAAAATGAGTTGGAGGGATTATCTAATAATACAATGCGTTGAAGAAAGGGAGAATAAAATGCGTTGCATACATAAAGTAGTGTGTTGCAGAGATAACGCAATGCATTGAAAGGATAAAATAATTACAGTAGTACGTTGAGACACCATGAAAAATACAGTGCGTTGAAGTGATATATTAAAATACAATATGCTGAAGGAAATGCAAAGTAGCGTTGGGAAACCATGCCAGAGTACATTGAAATCCAATAAAAAGCAGTGCTTAAAAACCATATAAAAATTGCATAGGATGGATATACATTAAAATGTTGTGTTTAAATACTATTACAAGCAATTCATGGGGAGAACATATAATAATAGTGAGATGAATATAACAAAAGGGAATTTGTTGAAGAGATATTATAGTGCGTTGAAATGATGTATATATATGGTTGAGAAAAAGGGTTATAAACACTACAATAGTTAATATACTAGAAGTCAGTGATAAGGCCATGTTAAATGTTGCAATAATATATCAAATAAAACATCGCATTGGTTAATATATTAAAGGGTCAATGCATCAATGATATATATTAAATGTTGCAAAATAAAAACACATTAAACACTGCTAGTGACACCATATAAACGCTACAATAAAATATTGAGTCAAGATGCATTAAAATACAATGATGGCATGTTTTTTTAATATTGTGGAAGACTACATAAATTATTGCATGCAAGGATTGTATGTATCAAATGTTGTTGCAAAGCTGATTTATCAAGCACTGAGAAAGGTTATATATTCAATTTATATAATGGTCACATATCAAAGAAGCAAACAATAGTTATATCCAGGGTTGCAATGAAGACTACACACCAATGTGAGGGATCATAAGGTATTTCACAGGCATTTCACATTTATCACTTACATGAAATGTTAGGGTCTCATCCTAACCCCCTTATTTATGTAGTGGGATCACGTCATAATAAAGAGTCAATAAAGCCCATATTAATAATTGTAAGTGGTTAACCCGCTATTAATGACAGGACCAC
>APFE031453484.1:91886-124384 GCA_000404065.3 Pinus taeda
CACCAAAATGACTCCCTATGAAGCAGTATATGGTCAACTCCCTCCTTCCCCTACTTCTTATATCAAGGGATGCTCAAAGGTACAAGCAGTGGATCAACTCCTACAAAACCGTTCAACTATGCTCGCCCATCTTAGAGAGAATCTTCATCAAGCTCAAAACCGCATGAAGTAACAGGTAGACCAGCATCACTCAAAGCACCAATTTCAAGAAGGGGATCAGGTATTTTTGAGGCTGCAACCATATAAGCAAACATCACTCAAAGATAAGGGTTATCAGAAACTATCTCCAAAATTATACGGACCATATCAAGTACTTCAGCGCATTGGAGAAGTAGCATACAAGTTGGCTTTGCCGCCTACTGCAAAAATCCATCCAGTTTTCCATGTCTCATGCCTCAAGAAAGTGATTGGGAACAATTGCAGAATTCAAACCAGTCTACCTGAATAGGACGAGGAAGGGTCAATCTAGTTCCAACCTGAACAGGTCCTGGACACACGAGAACGGCCCCTGCGTGGCCGAGTGATTAAGGAAGTCCTCATCCAGTAGAAAGACACCTCTCCGGAAGATGCAACTTGGGAACCAACCACTATTCTTCAGCAGCTTCAGCCTTGAGGACAAGGCTATTCTTAAGGGGGAGGTCATGTTAGGGTCCCACCCTAACCCCCTTATTTATGTAGTGGGATCACGTCATAATAAAGAGTCAATAAAGCCCATATTAATAATTGTAAGTGGTTAACCCGCTATTAATGACAGGACCACAGTTAGTTGCAAATGGGCCTAGTATTAGATAGACGGTATTAATAAAACCCATGGTATTGTTCCATAGTATTACATGTATGAGTCATATATAAAGGATAGAGACTCCTTGCGAGGAGCATCGTGTCTTATTTTTTAATCGAGCTCTGCTCTATTGGAGGTTGCCCCCTCGAAGAGGCCAGTGAACATTGCTTTCTGAATAATAAAATATTTGTTGTTGACTCTCACTATTCTATGTTCTGGGTATTTTTCTTTGCATATTCTGTATTTGGGTATCTTTTGCAGGTTAAAAGCATAACATGAAAAATATCACAAGCAATAATAACTATTTTTCAAATTTTTTGATTCAAAATGTCTAACTCTCCACAGAAGTCATTGGTAAAGTAAAGCAAAATACCTAACCGTAAAACCATGCTTACCTAACTCTTGTGTAGTGAAACTTTCTCCAAGGCTATATTCCCTATTATTAAATAATTCACTAATTTTGGCTATGTAATTGAATGGTGGGTGTGGTACCAATGACAAGATAAGGATCATTCGCTCAAAGAACAAATGGAATTATTTAATGATGGATGCACACCTCTGGTGGAGAATAATGAAGCCTCATCCTACTCTCCTCTTTGTATATTGTTTACCAAAATGTGTTTACAAAATGATTTTGAATAAATGTGAGCATATTTCATTTCTTGACCAGTGCAAATTCAGCCATAAAGATAGTTTTGTAAAGGAATACAAAATTTGAGCTCAACCACCCAAAATGAGCTTATCAATCCACATAAATTTTTCAGCCTCATATGCTCCAAAGAGTCATCAAGAATATGAGAAATATATTCCACGTTTTGAAGTAGAACTTTCAAGATCTAAGCGAGAAGTGCATGAAATCATATGACCAAGAATGTTAGCAGAGTGGGAAAAACTAAGAAAACTTGAAGGCTTGTCTTGTCCTTGTTCATAAGTTGAAGGGTGCATCTTTTGGGGAGTTTTACTACAACAAAAACAATGGTTTCATTCTCTATTTGTTAGTTTCATTCATGAAATAGGGAGAGATGTTTTCTATTATATTTTCATGTTTTATTATATTGGAACATTTTACATTTTATTATGTTGGTACATTTTATTTAGAGCCCTAATTATTGGTTTCTTACTTGTAGGAATAATATGGTTCACATGAAATCACTCACTCTAGCATTAAAGCTATTATTTCTTGCTTGTTATATTATAAGTATTATTGTTTTCTAGTTATAAAAGAGAGAAATTCCCGCAGTCATGTAAAGGTTGGTTTATGTATGAGAGATCCATTTTGATTCTAATCTCATATTTGAGATTATGATCAAGGGAATGTGTAAAGAGATATGACAAAAGTTTTTGAAACCTAATATTCCTTTGAAAAATGTAAAGGATAGAGAGGCACTTACTATAAATTGTGCCTTAGCTTGTATCAACACCTCTGCCTATTTTTCTTTTCATGGATTTGTTGTTTATCGTTCAACTATTTGTGCATAAACATGATGGAGAAATTAAATGAAACTTATACATAATTAAAATGAAGCTTGGTTTTACATGAATAAGCTAACAAGCTCTTTTTATTACAGGGATATTGCAAAGGCGTTGTGTATATGGCTCAGGCTCGCAAATTGTAGTTGTCTCTAATATGCTTATTGATGTTGTAAATCCTCAACAAGGTGGACCAAGTACCATTTGGAAGGGAATTCTATTAGGAGGGTGGTATGTCATAATGAATCTACATGCTCAAGATTCAAATCTCATTTTCTTTGCTTTATTATTTTTTTTTTCCTCTGGAAAAATCCGTAAAACTTTCATTAATATTGAAAACTTTACATTGATGTCGCTATGATAAACGCAGGGTTCACTGTGTCTACAGTGAGGCCTATGTCATATGCCAAAATGATCTATAACGAGGATGTTCCACGCAGGGTCATCCAGTATTTTCAAAAATTTTTCAAAAAAGCCAAAAACTTTGGCTTGCTTGGTAACTAGTTCAAATTGTGCTATAAGATTAAATACATATATGCTGCTATATATAATTCAAAAATTGCTGCTGTTATGGACCAGCAGCTTGCTGATATCCCTGATCTATATAGGGACGATGGTAATATTTGTGTTCCTGTTGTCCATTGACTTCCGTGATTTCCCAAACCCCTCGTTCCATCAGCGCGGCCTCCTTGGATAGTCTGTCGGCACCTTCGTTATGCTCCCTGTAGATGTGAGAACATGAGATTATGTTAAATGCAGCTTTAAATCCCAGAACCTCATGCAGAATGATGCTGAGTGTGTGCACATGACAGTTTGAAGTGTTGTTGAACCAATTTACTATGATTTTTGAGTCCCCAAATATATTGATGCAATCAATATTATGGCTCAAAGCAAAATGAAGGAGATGTCTGAGGGTAATCAGCTCAGCAAAATTGTTTGAACCCCTGCCCAATCCCGCTTTGATTTTGAAGTAGTGATGTTCAGTCTTGTAGATGATGATTCCACCCCCACTTCCTTGTTGGTTTGCTGCACCATCAAAATATGCCCATGGGATAGATCGATCAATGATGGGGGGCGGTCACGGGCGTCGTGGAGGAGCAGATGGGAGTTCTGGGAGGTCTTTGAATGCCGCAACAATTCGGGCTTCGACCAGGTGCCAGAATACAGGATTGTTCTGGAAAATGATCTGGTTCCGAGCCTTCCATAGCTGCCAAAAAACTATGGCCGGGAGATTTAACAATAAAGTGCCTTTGTGCCTAGAGTTCCAATCCTCCCAGGCTTCTGTGATGTTTTGACCGTGCCAATGTCCGTTGAAAGATAAGGAGGTTTTTAAGTTGATCCACAGTGTCTTCCCAATACTGCAATGAAGAAATAAGTGGTCTGTGGATTCTGACTCAGCTCGACAAAAAACGCACCAGGTTGGTCCCTGTTGGGCTCTGCGTTGGAGGTTTTCTCCCGTAGGAACCTTGTTCCTGAGGATGCACCAGAAGAAGAGCTTTGATCGTGGTGTGGTGGATAGCTTCCATATTGATTGCCACCAGTCCAACAGGTTGTCGGGCTTCCTATTACTGATGAGGAGGGAGTACCCTTCCTTTGGGGAATAAAAACCAGCATCCGATGGACTCCAAATTAGTTTGTCGCTGCCTTCAGTGATTCGGATATGTGATTCAGTTAGTGCCTCCCTGTAAGAAAGCCATGCCTGGTGCCACTATGGAGGGATATTTAATTGGCGCGATGATAGCCAGGCCTGGTGAAATATATCGGAGGCCTCTAGATCCACAATGTGGGCAATCACTTTTATATTGCGAGTGAGTAGGTACTCCACAAGGTCCTGTGGGAGCTGATGTCTGCCCCCACTGCCTGCCCAAGGGTCTATACCTATCCGCGCAAGTGTGCCATTCCTGATTCGCCAGGCTAGATTGTCTCTAATCATGGGCATTGAGTATATAATGGCCTTCCATATAGAAGAGGTCCCTGAGCTGTTCCATGAAGGGAGTCTGATCCAATCCATGATGTCAAGGGGCCAGATGTACTTGTGATATGATATCCTGGTCCACAGATTTTGGCTTGTGATCAGTGCCCAGCTCATCTTCGCTGCCAGAGCTTGTGCAAAAAGTGGGAGTTGCTTGAGTCCCCAACCCCCCCACTTTTTTGGAATGGCAATCTTCTGCCAACCAATCCAAGCGAAAATTTTCTTGTCTTGGCTTCCCGACCACAGATATCGATTGCAAATTTGTTGCATGCGGGCTAATGTATGTTTGGGGATCCATGCAAGAGCCATCCAAAATACCGGGGTGGCCTCAAGCACTAATTTGATTAGAATCAGTCTGCCAGCCCTGGATATGTACCTGTAGCTCCAACAAGATAGTCGCTTCTCCAATTTGGCTATTAACCAAGTCCAATCTGCAATTCGTTGGCTTATGGGCTTGAGCCAGAAGCCAAGATATTTTAGTCCTCTGTCGATCGGGTGGATGTTGTAGGGGAAAGCCTGAAGGGCTCTCTGAGATTCATCAGCCGATGTGCGCGACAGAGTGATGGTAGATTTTCCTCTGTTGACCTCCATTCTAGTCGCTTTGGAAAAAAGAGACAGGATATGAGAGAAATTCGTTGTATCCCGAGTGCTCCCGTCCAAGAGAATGAGTACGTCATCTACAAAGAGGAGATGAGTGATGAAACATTCCTCTGTTATTTTCAACCCTCTGATAGTCCCGTTTCTGGTGGCTGATATGATGAGGCGGCTCAGTCCTTCCATAACCAGCAGGAAAAGAAGCGGGGATAGTGGGCATCCTTGGCGTAATCCTCTTTCAGAGTGAAATGGGAGGCTGATCCATTGATTAGGATGCTGAAGGAAGGAGAGGAAATGCAGGCCATGATCCAGTTAATGAAGGGTATAGGGAATCCCAGATGGATGAGCATCATCTTAATGTAGAGCCAGCTGACCCGATCAAATGCCTTTGAGAGATTGATCTTGAGGAGGATACTCTTGAGATATTTGGACCATATTGTGTGTAGAGCCTCCTGAGCCGATCCAATAGCTTCATGAATTTGTCTATTTTCAAGGAAAGCAAATTGTTGTGGAGCAATATGAGTTGAGAGGATGGGCCTGATCCTGTTGGCAATGATCTTAGAGATGATTTTGTAGAGAACGTTACACAGGGAGATGGGCCGAAAATCATCAAAAGATGTTGGGGCATCCGATTTGGCAATGAGGGCGATGAAGGTGGAATTTATGGCATGGTATAAAGTTCCAGAAGTCCTGCACTCTTCAATAAGACCAAGAAGGTCCTGGCCGATCAGATCAAAGAAGGCTAGGTAGAATTCGATCGACCAGCCATCCGGCCCAGGACTCTTGTCTTTTTTGAACCATTTGAGGGTGCTCTCCAGTTCATCCATAGTTACCGGTGACATAAGATCTTCAGAGGTTTCCTCGTTTACGAACCTCGGAAAATGAGAAGCAACTTCAATGATTTCAGCCAGATTTACACCAGGAGGGTTTTGGAATATGTTCCGGAAGTGTGTTGTTCCCAGTTGGGAGATTTGGTTGAAAGTCTCCGCTACTCCTCCCCCAGGGGTAGGTAGGCTCCAAATGGTGTTTGATACCTTGCGTCCTTTTGCATAGTTGTGAAAGAATTTGGAGTTCTCATCTCCAGCTTTTAGCCAAATCGCCCTGCTTCTGAGCCTGATGGATTCCTCCCTTTGCTTAAGAATTGTCGCCTTCTGTTTCTCCAGCTCAATAAGATGAGTCTTATCTTCAGCAGTTCTAAAACCCAGGTTTCTGTCATCAATCATGGAACTCAGCTCATTTTCCACTGATATGAGTAATGCTGAGTCCCTGCAATTTTTCTCCCTGGCCCAATTAATGACTATGTGCTTTAATTCCTGGAGATTCTTGCAGAAACCTTTGGCTGTTGTTGCTTCTCTGCTTATAGGGTGGGATTTCCAGTACTCCGAGACCAGTCTGTGGAAGTCCTGGTCTTGTAACCATGTGTGGTTGAATTTGAAGGGCGCCTTAGGCTTGGCTTGAGGTCCAAGGATTTCTAGTAGTATGGGAGAGTGGTCCGACAGGCCACCAGCTCCAACCCATTGCTTGTAATGATGCAGCTCCTGAAGCAGAGGGCCCTTTAGAAGAAATCGATCAAGTCTGCGTGCTAAAGCCGCTTCTCCCACCCTCCTGTTTCGCCATGTGGGCATGGGCTGATGCATGGGGACGTCCACTAAGTCAGCGCGTTCTAGTGCACTCCTCATGAAATCTGTGATCGAGTCTACTTGTGCCATTGTTCCCCATGATTCGCGAAAACCAAGCGAGAAATTTAGGTCACCCCCCACAATAGTGTGATCCTCGGATAATAGGGATAGCTCCAGCAGGTTATTCCAGAAAGTCTCTCTGAGATGGCATGGTCCGTACACATTTAATATTCTGAAACTCCTGCCCAAATCTGCTGAGAAGATGTCAGCCCCCATAAAGCCCTTCCCCCCCCAGGAAGAGTCTAATCTGGTAGTGCGAGGGTTTATTCCAATTGCCAACCCCCCTGATCTGCCCGAGGCGTCCGAGGCTAGAAATTTCCATCTAGGTGAAATAGAATTTAGACAGAGTTCAATGGATTCTGCAGGCCCCAAGGTTTCCTGAAGTAGGATGATATCTGGTAATTCTGAATCAAATAACCTCCTGATGGCTAGTTTTATGGGTTCACTGGCCAAACCCCTGCAATTGAAGGATAAGCACTTCATGGAGGACCATCTTGAGGGGTGGTCGCTGCTCTAAGGACCCCTTCTATAGTGGATTGACGACCGGATGCCACTTCCGCCCCAGCCTTCCAAATTGCTTTTGTGATATCAGATCTTCGCCCCCTGGAGATTTGTGACCCCAGATTGATTGGAATAATCCCCAGGCCTCCACAGCTAGTGATCAGAGGCCGGGGGCGAAGAGAGTATGGATGAGTTGATCTGGAGGAGGTGGATGGAGATGAGGGGGCAATGGTAGTGGCTGGCGGGCTGGTAGAGTCAAGCAGGGGAGATGATGTTGGGGGACATTGAACCATCGTGCATGATGCAGATGCAGATGCATGCAAAATAGAAGATGAGTGCATAATCGATACAGGGTCAGGGGGATGACTCATACCCGAAGCCGATGTAGCTGCTGTCGCGGCTCTTGCCCTATTCAAAGGAGGCGACAGTGGTCTCTGATCCTTGCGCCTAACTTTCGTCACCTTCTTTTGAGCCGGAGTGCCATCAGAGGGAGCCCGGACGAAAGTTGGAGAAGCCTCACGCATAACCGGGGGGGAGATCTTTGGAGATGTATCCGGTCCTTTGATCATAGGGCAATCCTTTGCAAGATGCCCCACTTCATGGCAGTGATAACATCTGAATGGGACACCTTCATAATCTAGAGTCTGAATCTTGCTGAATTTTCCCCAATTTAGCGTAATCTTCTTTTCAAGGCCTTCCCGAGTGTCCAGGTGAACCAATACACGCGCAAGAGTTATCTGCCTGGATTCAATGTAAGATCTGTCGTGATCCAGGTACGTGCCCAGGGCATTCCCAATTCTTTGAAGCGCCTCTTCACTCCAATATTGGAGGGGAAGTCCTGGCAGCCGAACCCATAGAGGGCCCGCACCAATCTGCTCTCGCTCAGGGTCGAAAAGTGGGCTCTAGCACTTAAGCATTACTGGTGCAGATTCAATATGCCAGAATTTTGCTAGAACAAGATCTATATAGTCCTCTCTGGAAAAATGGAGAGAGAACCATCCCCGCGGGAGGATGTGTACAACAGGAAGATCCCTGAGTAGGTTGCCCCAAATCTCTTCCACCCATTTAGTTAACCTGTCCACAGTAAAAGTCCGCCCAGGCACATGACCCACCAAAACCGATCGTGCCATCTGCGCTGCCGCACCAAAGTCCGCCGGGTCCCCAAAAGGTACCATGATTTCCCTGTCTGTGACCTTGATGCACTTTGTTTTCTGCTTCTTCGTGCGGGGGGTGGAGGGATGGTCTACCAGAGGGCTGGAGCCTCCCGTGGAAGAGGATGGCCGAGAGGTTCGGACATTTACTGCCGGCGTACCAAAACAACCCGAGGGTATCGCCGGGGGAGAGTGGTCCGCGTGAGTAGAAGGCGGGGGAAATGATGATGGGGGCGTCACATTCAGGTGTGGAACGGTCTGATCGAACGAGAGGGTTTGCGGCGAGAGTGAGGCAAGGAGGTGAATTGTTTCAGGCGAAAACGGAGGCGCGGAAAAACCGGGAGGTAAATCAGGGTAAGCCGATGAAGATGGACCGCTAGGGATAGGGTTAGGGTTAGGATTCTGAGAGGTAACCGGGGAACCGAGAGCAGCAGAGCCCGCAAAGTAAGGAATATCGAAAATAACACTATTTTCAAGCGGATCCGCCGTGTAATCCACCAGGTCTTCCATATGCCCATCCATCTTTGTAGCACCTTCGCGGTAATGGAAACGGCAGCCGTCGGCAATGGCGAGGGGGAAAGTGACAGACGGAGAAAGCAGGGAATAAACGGGCGGCGGCAGTGGGGGATAAGGAGATCTACTGTCGGCAAAGAGGAATAAAACCGATCCGTAAACGGAGTCCGTACGGTGATGTGGCCAGGTGTCTTCAGAGAAACCAGTTATCCCAGCCCTTCGCTAAACTGCTGCTCCTGCGGTCGACCCCACGAGCGCTCCATCGCCAAATCTTTCCTTTGTTATCTTCTTTGCTTTATTATATTGTAATGTTTTATGTTAATAAAAAATAATAAGGTAATCTCAGAGTCACTTAGAATGTGGAAAGTTTTATGAGTTGGATGGGCAATGAGGAAATTTGAAAATCCATAGGAGAGGTGAACAATCGCCCACCCATTTGCATAAAAGACTCCCATGCCTCATTGGTAAGGGTCTTTTGGCATTTGAATCTAGTAGCATAGTTATAGCATTCAATGCTTTTAGTGCATTCACTCTGTTGAGAATAGAAACAAGAAATGCTAAAAATAGCATTCAGAATATTCCAATTTTAATTTGTCCTTGAATTAAAATTTGAATTTAATCTCACCAGATTCTTGGAAAATAATTAATTAATTCATCTTGAGTTAATTAGTTGGAGAAATTCAAGCTAGAAGTCTTTGTGAAGTCATGAAATAGTTATCCCTTAAATTAAGGAGATTATCCCTTAATTAAGGGGATAAGGGTGAGTTGTATTTGAGTTGTAATTAGTTAGCTCAATTAACTGAGTTAAGTCCAGTTAAATTAGTTCCAAACAGTTTAAGGAACTAATTGTGAGTTCAATTAGTTAATGCATGCATGCATCCAACTAGTGTACTCCAGATAACTAAAGATTCTCTCATCCATAACTCATGCATGTCTATTCTGAGAAAGACCCATTTGAGATTAAAGATAGGGACAGTATACTATCAGTTGCATGAGTTTTCCTATAAAGGAAACTCATCCATGCAAAAGGAAGAAGGTTCCTTGAGGATTGTGCAGTTCTGAAAGTGTGTTAGAGCAGGGTGTGAGATCAGTGTGAGTGATCAGTGTTACACTTGGTAACAGTAGGATCACCCAAAGAAACTGTGCAACGGAATAGGAGGCTTGGAGGGCTGAAGATAAGGTTCATAAGAAGCCTTATTTGCCTGTGAGCATCAAGGAGGATTGTACTGAGAGCCGGTTAGCTGTGAAAGCTAAGGCTTTGTGTAATTCTAAGATATTTCCACCTTGTATGATAATACAGATAGTGGGTTTTTAGTTGAGGCTTTCCCCTGAGTATTTTTTGTGTTTCATGTGTATTGATTCTTCTTATGGTTATATGTGTTCAGCTCTAATTTAGCTCGATCTTTAAGCTTCTACAAGTTTGATAGTAGAAGTAGATTATTGTATTTTTCTTTCGTATATTGCATTATCGAGTTAATCTACACTCAGATTTTCTACATATATCTCAGAGGTAGATTTGTAGAGAATTTGTAGGAAATTCTACATGGTATCAGAGCCTAGTTTATCAGAGCAAATTTTATCGAGGCAATGAACAGTATATGAAGAAGAGAATTCGAAGTTAACAAAAAAAATTGGGTCGTGAGTTTGCAGAGCAGATCTGAAAAATTTTGTGCAAAATTTTTTGAAACAAATAGCATATTTGGATTCCTTGCGAAAAATACCCAAATTCAAAAAAAAAAAAAAATCGGCTGAATCGGAGTTCGGATGAAGGAGATATCGTTGATTTAAAATCAGCTCCTTTTCCAGAAAATTTCACTGCAGCAGGAAAGATGAAACAGATTGGTGTGCTGACCAAGAACCTATATGCACTTGAGGTACAAGATGCATGAAAAGCCTTGAGGAGCAAGGCAAAGGTTAGATACTTGGTGGTTGAGAGGGAGAGTAAATTACCGCTCAACATGCAGCCCCAGAAGAAGTCTCAGACAATTGTGGAGGAGCCACAATTGGAGAAGTGGGCAGAGGGATCACATGCAGCCATACCTCCAGGTGTGAGGTGGGGCGATGTGAAGTGATACTCTCAAGAAGGCTGAATTTGGGCAGGGTCCATTGAGAGGTTTATATCATGGATCGTACCTTGCTACGGGAACCCAAAGTACATAGTAGTGGGAGGAATCAGTGGGACTGATGCAGTCGGAGATCAAAGTGACAGAGGCTAGAGCAGTCAAATACTAAAGAGCACAGAGAAGGATTGACAACAGTGCAGAAAGGCAGAGTCAACCAAAGCGTAAAGTTTTTAGTTGACAGAGGCAATAGCAATCAGACACTTTGATGACAGATTCATCATACTGATTCAGGTTGGATGTTTTTTTTGTTTCTGAAGTTGTTGGAGCAACAACACTTGAGAGAAGTGTTGCATGCAAAACATTCCAAAAGTTTAGGATCGGGATCGAGTTGAATGCCTTTCTTGTTAAGAGGAAGTGTTGAGAATAGCAACAAGAAATGTTAAAAATAGCATTCAGAATATTCCAATTTCAATTTGTCCTTGAATTAAAATTTGAATTTAGTCTCACCAGCTACTTGGAAAATAATTAATTAATTCATCTTGAGTTAATTAGTTGGAGAAATTCAAGCTAGAATTCTTTGTGAAGTCATGAAACAGTTATCCCTTAAATTAAGGAGATTATCCCTTAATTAAGGAGATAAGGATGAGTTGTATTTGAGTTGTAATTAGTTAGCTCAGTTAACTGAGTTAAGTCCAATTAAATTAGTTCCAAACAATTTGAGGAACTAATTTTGAGTTCAGTCAGTTAATGCATGCATGCATCCAACTAGTGTACTCCACATAACTGAAGATTCTCTCATCGATAACTCATGCATGTCTATTCTGAGAAATACCCAATTGAGATTAAAGACAGATACATTGTACTATCAATTGCATGAGTTTTCCTATAAAGGAAACTCATCCATGCAGAAGGAATAAGGTTCCTTCAGGATTGCGCAGTTCTGACAGTGTGTTAGAGCAGGGTGTGAGATCAGTGTGAGTGATCAGTGTTACACTTGGTAACAATAGGATTACCCAGAGAAACTAAGCAAGGAAATAGGAAGCTTGGAGGGCTGAAGATAAGGTTTGTGAGAAGCCTTGTTTTCCTGTGAGCATCCAGGAGGATTGTACTGAGAGTTGGCTAGCTCTGAGAGCTAAGGCTTTGTGTAATTCTAGGATATTTCCACCTTGTATGATAATACAGATAGTGGGGTTTTTATTTGAGGCTTTCCCCTGAGTATTTTCTGTGTTTCATGTGTATTGATTCTTCTTATGGTTATACGTGTTCAGATTTGATTCAACTTGATCTTTAAGCTTCCGCAAGTTTGATAGTATAAGTAGATTATTGTATTTTGCTTTGGTATATTGCATTATTGATTTAATCTACAGTCATATTTTCTACATAGATCTTAGAGGTAGATTTGTAAAGAATTTGTAGGAAATTCTACACACTCTTGGTAGCTTATAGGTTGAGCGATTGTGAGGATAAGGTTTCCGTTTTAGAGATAATATGAACTACTCTCATTCCACTATCGTATTTTGAGAGGCTTGCAATGCATGTGCTTGTATTTATCAACATTTAGTGAAAATATTTTCACGTCGTACATTGATTCTGTGCATGTTAATGGCATTTGTGATGGTTATCTAATACTTTTTTTGTTTAAGCATGTGTGCTTACTTATTGGTTACGTGTTAATGAACTAATTTGTTGAGTGTATCTGGTATGTTTACTTTGAATCTATGCTCTTTCATTCCATGCAAATACTAGTAATTAACCGTGAACTAATTTGTTGTTGGTTTCTAGCACTTTTTTCTTATGTATGTCTTAGTTAGTCTTAGCTATCAAATTCTTTCTTAAGAGATGCTCCTTCTCATTGTTACTTTCTTCTATTATATTATGCAATTTATCAATCAAGGGTTGATTTTGTCCTCATTCTTACGAATTTTACACTTGGTCCCACGCTCTTTCATTCCATGCAAATACTAGTAATTAACTGTGAACTAATTTGTTGTTGGTTTCTAACACTTTTTGCTTATGTATGTCTTAGTTAGTCTTAGCTATCAAATTCTTTCTTGAGAGATGCTCCTTCTCATTGTTACTTTCTTGTATTATGTTGTGCAAGTTATCAATTGAGGGTTGATTTTGTCCTCATCTTTGTCTTCATTCTTACTAATTTTACACTTGGTCTCACATTTATTTGTCTGCATTTGAAAGGCAAGAGTAACATGCAAATGGTGGTAGTTGGGCCCACAAACCAAATGGGACTCCTATACCAAACAGTGTGAGGTATAATTGGTACTTCACACCAAAGAGACCCGAGGTTCATTCTGGCCAAAAATAGCAGTACATTTAAAAATAATAAAATAATACTTACATTTAAAAAATAAAAATAAAAACTAATAACAAAAGAATCAATGTTAGACTTAAATAAAATAATATTAATAACAAAATATCAATGTTGGATTGAAATAAACTACTTATTTTTCCACCTTAATTTTACATCATACTTTAAATAGAGAGATAAAGTAATTGAAAGTAAAAAAAATTAATTCAATTTTGAGTATGCAGGAGATATGTAATTCCTTCACTACTTAGTGTGGAGCTAACAAATGGCTTGTAAAAATAATATTGTTGATACATGATGTGAATTGACTTGTGACATTTAAAACAAAAATATATCAATAATGAAAAAAACATTATTATCATTTATAAATAACATAATTTTATATCAAAAATATTATAATTTTCACTTTCTATTGTGAGGGTGTAATACCCTAAGGGCAATTAATTTTGCAAAAAAATTATTATTTTTAAAATTTTAAATTGTAAATATTATGGAAGTAATTGTTGTGGTGCAAGACTAAAGTTGGTTGTAAATTTTAATATATTATTATGAATAAAATATTATTTCACTTATTTATTATTCTGAAAATATAAGAGGAGCCACCACGTTAGGACCACAACTCTCAAGAAATAGTTAATAATCAGTTGTAATCCATATAAGAGGAGCCACCACTTTAGGACCACAACTGTCAAGAAATAGTTAATAATCAGTTGTAATCCAAAAAAGGGCCATTGACATAAAATCATCCATCTTCAAGGGAATGATTTCCCTACCACCAAAATTATAGTGACTCTATAGAAAGGTCACGGGTGGAGTAAGATGATCTAGAAAAACAAGATTGCGAGAGAGGAAAGCAATCTAAATAGTGAAACCTAAATAGTGAGGTTTCAGTGATAGAAAAGCTAAACTTACATATAATAAATTATAGCCCCAGATTTAATAGGACGGAAGATGATCTAGAAAAGCAAACAAGATTGCGGGAGAGGAAAGAAATCTAAATAGTAAGGTTTCAGTGGGAGAGAAGAGTTGTGAAAGAAACTGAGTGATTCTTAATAGAAAAGGGGCATGTAGCTCAAGAGGAACTATTGAAATAGCAGTTCAATAGTTGAGAGGAATGTGGTTTCATCTTTTGTATTTTTGAAGAAACACAAATAGGTAATTAGGTTTTTATGTTATGATTTGATTGAGAATTTGAATCCCAATATGTACTTATGTCTCTATGTATGGAAGAGGAACCGATGCACATGGGTTCCTATTAATAAGGGTTTAATTTAGTGTTATAAGTGGCTCTATGAAATAGGTTGACTATTTATGTTAAATGAAAAGCTTATTTAATTTTAAAAATAACCTTGTACAGAAAACTATGAACCAAGTTGGAAATTGTTATATAAATTTTCATATATAATCAAGAATAACAAGGTTAGCATGGTTATGATTATAAATTAACACGAAACAAACGAAGATTCTTAGTACATCCATCTACAACATACAATCCTTGTTGTAATATGGGAAATCCTTAAAAGTATTAAGATAACATAAGGATTGTAGATGTTATAAGCCTTTTGTACACAGATGAACAATACTGTAAATTGAAAGACCATTATAAATTATAGTATGTATTGGTTTTCAAGGAAGTGTAATTGAAACAGGGCATTCTAGAAGTAAATGTCCCAACTGAACTTTAGCGGAGTTAAAATAATACATAAGTGAACCCAGAAGGGTTTAGTTTTTTGAAAGAAAATTGGAAAATTTAAAACAAATAAAAATATGTACTGCCATGGATACGACCGTTCTTGGGTTACAATCAATACTAATTTGAGACAGAGGTAAACCTGCAAAGAATAAAGGATAAGGTCAGATAACCCTAGATACCCGATAGTTGTCTGAGTCACAAAAGTAACATTAGTAAAGGAAAATCCCGAAAAGAATAGGTACAGAGCTAGGCTGCAATAATATTTACATCATAATAATGATATGGATTATAAATGAAATATTTTTATATGTATATTGAGTAAAATATTTTATTATTATAGAGAAAGAGTTTTTATTCTTTTAATTAGTTTTTTTAATTCAAAATATGATATAGATTTATAATTTTTCAACATTTAATATTAAGTGACATGTTATATTTTAAAAAAGTATAATGATAAAATAATTTATGTATCTATTATAGAGAGATATCAAACATTTTAAAAAATATTAATAACAAAATTAATTGCTATAACTAAAATATTTTATTAATATGTTGTTTAAAACAAGTATAGGTCCATCTTAAATCTAGATTTATTAAGAGGAATCAAATTTCTAAAAGTGTAAATATTTCCTAAATTTTTGTACTTAGACATAGATTTGCATCTTCATTAATTTGATCCCTCTTGGTGTTTGGTAGATTAGGAATTAAGATAATCTAGGTTGGTTATAAGACACTTGAAAATTGTAATAATATATAATTTATGAGTAACTTAGAAGCAAAAGAAAAATAACAATATAAAAATTAAAGTTTTCAAAAGGAAAATTAAATGTTTTAAAACCAGCATATATCCACCTTAATTCTAGATCTACCAAGACATATCAAATCAAATCTCTTAAGATGAAAAATTCTTTTTTAGTGCAAAACTTGAGAAAAAATTTATACCTAGACATTTGATTTATATCATCACTTGGTAGATCCTTAGTTAAGAGAGAACTATGCTCGTTTTTAATTATTATATAAATTTCACATCTCTCTAATATAAAATAATTCAATTTTTAATTTTATTAAAATCTCAATTCAATCTTTATGAAATACCCACATAATATTTTTAGTAGTATGAAGGATAAGGTTTAAATATCTCTCAAAAGTAATTATAACATCTGAATTTAGGCTTATGTGATCCATGCTTGAATTATTGAGAAACTTTCGGTAATAATCATATAGGAGAAATTTTGCCTGCAAATTGGGAACCAATTTGAATATTAAATTAAAATAAAATTTATAAAATATTTCGATTATGAAATGAGCTTTGGTTTTGTTAGGTGGTATTGATAATCCATGGTATTGGCCCATGTTATTGTAGCAAAGTTTATTTACGAGCTAATAATATCCATGGTAAATTTGAGGTGAATATTCATGGTTGAGAATCATGGTATATGGTAATTTTATTGTAAGTATTTAGCTTTTATGTACTTATTAATTAAATTTAATTATGATTACATGATCATTATTTTAATTTATATGATAAAATGGATCTTAATTTATAGCTACTATTTATATTTATACGTTATATGTTTTAATGTGATATGTATATTATGCTTTTCTTTTATCTAAAAAATTATTTCTTTTAGCATTACATACATATGAGCTCTATATTACTTGTAATTTTATTTTTATTTTTAATTGAGCCAACCTGTAAATGTTTACAGAGTTTTATATCACTACAACATCAACTCGACATGATAAATTGATAAAAGGATCCAAAACTTTTTACATATATTTATTCTTTTTAAAACTAATATACAAATATTCTTTAAACTAATATACTAAATATTCTTTACTAATATATTAAATGAAAATTATTTCATTTCCTTCTTATAAATATTTATTTAATTAACAATTAAATATATTTATTAAAAAATAAATAATAAAATATATAGAAATGTTATATTGTAAATAAGTGTGTAAAAATATAATTATAATTATGAAAAACATTCCAATTTAAATGATAAAAAACAACATTTTTAGTTTAAATTTGTACTAAGAAAATTTGTTTGGGAAAGTGATAAATCTATAAGACACGGAGACATTGAATAATATTTGAGATAGAATTATGTTATACTATAATGGAAAATATTCAAAACTCTTCTCATTATATTAGTATTTAAAAGATTAAAAATATAAAAATAGCAATTATTATTAATACAAAAAATTATAAATAATTTATAATATATTACAAAGTTAATAATTGAAAAACATATAATAACTATCAATAAAATATATATATATATAATTTTAAGAAGCTCTTTCGAAAAAAATAGAATTTTCTTTAATTTACATAAACATATATATGGAATATCGTAATACAAATTATTAAACAAATTTTATTATAAAATCTATTTAAAATTTACAAATTATAAATTATAACCCAATAATTAGTATAATTATTAATACCAAACAAATAGCATAACATGTACTAGAAGAGAGTGCATATTTTTTTATCACCACTGATGATGATGACTTTTTCGAAGAATATAGAATTTCCCTTAATTACATAAACCTATATATGTGAACTTATATATGGAATGTGCGTAAATACAAAATTTATTAAACTAATTTTAGTAATAAATATATTTAAAATTTACAAAAATTATATAATTTATAATACAATAAAATGGTATAATTATTAATACCAAACAAATAACATTACATGTCCTAGAAGAGAGTGCATATTTTTTTATCGATGATGATGATGGTGGTGATGGTGATGGTGATGGTGATGGTGATGGTGATGGTGATAATGATGATGATGATTCTTATTTTAGTTTAAATTTGATGATGATGATGATTCTTATTTTAGTTTAAATTCGATGATGATGATGATGATGATAGTTTAAATTCAATGGTCAAAATATTAAATTACAACACCACAACACTATCCATAAACTTTTATTTTGGTATTTATAATTTTTAAAAATATGTAAATGTCTTTTGTTTTATAATATATATTATTTAAGTTTTAGGTTATATAACATTCATTAAATTAAAATAAGATTTGGAAACTTCTATAGCTTTTATTTAGTATATAATTTAATAAATTAAAATATATTATTATAGGTTTAATAATAAATAAAATATAAAAATATCTTATTTTATAATATATATAATGAAGTTTAATTTATATAACATTTACTAAGTTAATAAGATGGAAGAACAGTGCTATTAATTATAATGTTAAATATTTTAAAATTAATATTTTCAAATAAAAAAATATAATCATCCACAAAGAGTAATTCATAATTTGAAAGAAAAAAAGGGGAGATATGTATATAATAAAGTTGTTTGAAGTTGAAAGATAAGGAAAAAAAATGCAGTATGAGATTGTTGTTTACTTTTCCTTTCAAAATATTGTTTTATATGTTCATAAATAAACACACATTCTAAAGTGAGAAAATAGATACTTTGTAATTGGAGTTTTATAGGTTTTATAAGATTTATATGTGTTATACAAATTTCATATGCATTACAATTGTTACTTATATTTTGTATAAACAACAAATTTTGTATTCATATTTCACACTTGTTGCAAATGATTAAATGCACACACATAAAATTGGAGGAATGGACAAGTGGGCCAGTTTCATGTTCAATGACTCCAACGGTTACCACTCTAATCTTTATGTGCCTAATATACGTGTCGATTGCACAGACACAAGTAAATTGGGGGTTTGAACCTCAAAAATTATGCTAAATACACTACCCCTAAGGGCTAATTAAACATATTTGTTGGTTTTTTATTTTATATTTTTTTTAAATAATTATGGAAGTAGGCATTATGCTTATTATTCTTCCTATTCAATATTTATCAATAAATCTACGAGTTGTTAGAACAAATATATAAAAGTAAGAAGCAATTATCTTCTAAATCATTTTTTCTAAATACATATGGAAAATGATTCTTTTCTCAATCAATTTTGTTGTGGAATCATCAACACAATAATAATATATAAAGCAAAAATTTGAAAACAATTATTACAAATAATAATATATATAGCAAAAAGTTGAAAACAACTATTACATTTCCTAAAGTTAGGATGAAGGATGAAATGAATTCTTAAATAAAAAATATTTAGTATAGTTAATAAAAATGATGATATTATTTGGAGTTACACTCTAATGCATATGAGTACTCCTTGACTATTTAAAAAAACCTCGAAATTTGTAGGTGCTAATGAATTCACACAAATTTATTCTACTCAATCTACCGAAGGGAATGCATACAATAACAACACGTGCAATTATTCAATCACAATGAACACAGTATTTTTACTGGGGAACCCAACTAGGAAAACCCCCTCCTTTGTTTGTATTATGTCAAATGAGAAAAAAAATTATCTATTACAATGACAACTTCAATCCTTGAAACTCAATCTACACTGCAATATTTATCTCCTCCTCCTGAGACTTCTCTAGAAAATATTGAGCCTGCACTTGCTCTACCTACACTCGTGTTCCTGCACTCGCTCTGCCTGCACTCATGTTCCTGCACTCACTCCTATTTCCTTATGCAATTCTGAGGAAATTAGCTCATCTTATGCTTACCAATTGTATACACTCTCTAGTATATAATAATAAATACAACTATGTCTTTTCCTTCCACTCAACTAGCCAATTTGAATTATATGCATGACTAGGGCTATTTTTAGTAAATTGACTAGTTAATTGAGAGATCATTAAGTTAACAATAATTACAAATACTCAACTGAACTCCTACTAACCCTATTCGTGACTAGAGGTTAGATCATTGAGTTTCTCTAACTATAACTTCACTAGATTGCTATATCTTAGCAATCAACTCATGCGCAACTCTACTTCTATCCCACAAAATCAAATTGACTTATTTAACTAAGTGACTTGGCCATGTCACCCCTGCTAACTGCAACTCAAGTCATCCTGCTAAGGTGGAAATTTGAATTTCTCCATTTGATTAAGGCATAATTCAAATGAATCATTTTCTTGCTACAATTTAACTCTCCCTCTTAGCAAGAAAAGTGTTTTGAACAACCCCAATCCTGCTCCTCTATAGGAATGTATTGTAACACAATTAACGAACCCTCTCACTGTTGTTGTTGCCACTACAACTTTTGTAACTAAGAAGCATCCAAAATATTTAATCAACTATGTCTCTAAGTTGCATTTGTCTCTTGAGTCTTTTGTTGCTACTATCCTGCAACTGTCGCCTAAGATGTGACTGCGTCAACTTACATTGATCCTTCTACTACTGAATATTTTGGGCCCATGTAACAAGGTCAATGATCCATGAGAAGAGTAGAATGCAATTATTATTTCTCTCATATGGACCCTGCCCAAATCTTTGCAACTTTGGGACTAAGGCTCTACATCGCCCCACCTCACTCTTGGAGGTATAGTTGCATACAAAGCGAACTCTAATTTACTCATATTGTTCCTGCCAATGCTATGTTGTTGCTTAAGTATTTTTGTTGTGACTACTGCAATAATGAGTCTGAACTCCCCAATTCTTGAAGTACTAACTTCCATAGGGATGCTCCCTCTGAAACTATACTACCTTTGAGACTTGATCTCCCTGTGGGAAATCTCTCTACTCTCTCCTCGCAACATGCATTGTCCTCTTGCACTGGAGAAATACCTGCACAACAAATTAATCTATTATACAAAATTTCTTGAGAGATTGATATGGAACTTGGTTTCTATGTAGTTTTCAATAGATTTGATACCATGTAGAAATAAATCGAAATTTGCAGCTACTAATCAATTCAGATTGAAAACAATAGATACAAATTTCTTCTACTCAATCTTTGGAAGGGAAAACACAAAATATAAACACATGCAATCATTCAATCACAATGAACACAGTATTTCACTAGGGAACCCAACTGGGAAAAACCCCTCCTTTGTTTTTATTATATCATATGAGAAAAAAAATGATCTATTACAATAACAACTTCAATCCTTGAAGCTCAATATGCATTGCAATATTGATCTCCTCCTCCTAAGACTGCTCTCAAAAATATTGAGCCTGCACTCACTCTACCTGCACTCGCGTTCTTGCACTCGCTCCTATTTCCTTACGTAATTCTGAGGAAATTAGCTCATCTTCTACATACCAATTGTATATGCTCTATAGTATACAATAATAAATACAATTACGCCTTTTCCTTCCACTCAACTAGGCAATTCGAATTGCATGCATGTCTAGGGATAGTTTTAGTAAATTGACTAGTTAACTGAGAGATCAGTGAGTTAACAACAGTTACAACTACTCAAGTAAAATCATATTGACTATATTCATTACTAGAGCTCAAATAACTGAGTTTCACTAACTATAACTCCACTAGATTGCTAGATCTTAGCAATCAACTCATGCACAACTTTACTTCTAGCCCACAAACTTGAATTGATTGGTTTAACTAAGTGACTTGGCCATGTCACTCCTGCTAACTACAACTCAAGTCATCTTGTTGATGTGGAAATTTGAATTCCTCCATTTGACTAAGGCACAAGCCAAATGAAGTCTTTTCTTGCTACAATTTAACACGCCCTCTTAGCAAGAAAAGGGTTGTGAACAACCCCAACCCTTCTCCAATGTAGGAATGTATTGTAACACAATTAAAAGACTATACAATTTTGCATGCATCATTTTGTGATTATTAGACCATTTTTTTGTAGATTAGGATATCAAAGTGTTGTCAAATTTAGATTATATTATCACTATTATATTAAGCATGACTAAATTTTTGTTTGTTGAGTGACCTTTATTTTTTTCAACATGATATAAATAAATCTTCTCTATGTTAATCTTACTTTTTCAAATATACAATAGAAACAAAATGGCGTTGAGTTACTGAGTTGCAAAATATCTTTTATTAAAGGAAAATCCAAATAATGGTTCTAATTTACTCTAGAAAAACTGATTTGAACACCCATTTTTTATTTTATAAATTTTCTAAAGCCACATGTGGATGTGTGGGTTTCCACATTTATTTTATAGCAAAAGGTCCAAGAATTAGCTTCAAATGAACATGTTATTTTGAAAACTATTACTTCATCTATGAATATTTTATTTAAAATTATATCCTAGATTGCTTGAATATGATGACAATTTATTTATATATTATTAGGTAAATTACCATTAGATTGGAATAGTGTTCTTGTTATTTTTATTTAGTCATTTGAGTTTTGTTGCAGCCATACATTTTGATTTATTTTTCATTAGCTACACTTTCTTTGGTGATTGGTTCTTAATTAATTCATGGACATTACCTTCCAAATGGATTAATGATTCCACATAGTCCCATATAATGAACATAATTTCACATCCTCCTTTTTAGGAACATTTATTTATGCATTTAAAGAGCCCCTTCATAATCAAAGAATTAGGAATGAAAATCCATATAGAAATGGGGTAGAAAATGTTAATCTCTCGTGAGCATAAGAATATAAACACATTTCTAAAGAAAATGTTATGGAGTTTTGACACTAGGGTTTAATGAGATTTGTGTCACATAACTGTAGGAGGTATTTAGATCGCGAGCCAGACAGTTTCAAAGTCAATGTTTCACAGACCCATCCAGGTCTGGCCTTTCAATGATTGCCCCTTCTGAAGGAGGGGGAGGTCCCTCCTCTTACATCAGCACCCTTAAAGGAAGGAATGCAGGTCTATATCGATCCACCAATGGAATAGGATCCCACAAGGACACAAGAAGCACCAATAATGGCAGGGCAATGGAAGGCGAGGATGAGCGACCGATGTCTCCCAAGAGCAAGAAAAAACCCCAAATTTATGATCCCGAACAACCATGTGGAAAAAACACAACAATTCATACCTTGTGATTATCTATAAATTTATGGGTATTTGGCCAAGGGAATAAGAAATTATCCACTGGATCCACCCCAAATGGAACCCATCTGGACTAATTGAACTTAGACTATGAGCAAAAGGTTTTTTCACAGTAATGTTTACAAATATGGGGGACGAGAAGAAATTATTTGAGAACGAGTTGTATTTTATCAATAATGTTGAGCTATTCATGATATTCTAGGAGGAATGTAATAACCTAGAGAAAGATCAATTTCAGGGAGCTCCAGTTTGGGTTCACCTTTACTCATTGTCGAAGGACTTTTGGGAAGTCAATATTCTTGAAGGAATAGGCAACTCTATTGGCCAATTTTCCAAAATATCATAAATCACCAAGTGAAGACGTCATGCAGCATATGCCAGAATGTATGTTCATATGAACATATCTCAACCCCTCCCAGAATCCATAAATCTAGAGTACCATGACCTTGTGTGGACCCAACCATTGGATTATGAACATGTTCCTTTCAAATGCAGATGATGCCATAAATATGGTCATCTATTTTGGGATTTCCCCCTTACAATAGTGGAAGAATGGAAGGAAAAGGAAAAGATGGATGAGGAGGGGTTCCAACAGGTCGATTCTAAGAAAGGTAAAATCCCACCCTCCACTCTCAAGAAGTAGACAGGCGTGAGAAACCCAGTGCCAACCACGAGCACTAGTCACACTAGAGCAATCAAGGAATATTGGACCTAAAAATAGTACACAAATTTTACGAGAGGAGAACCCCTTTGATTCTCTTGCAAACCTAGAAATGGAGGAACTGATAGCCCCACAAGAGACATCTGCGATGATCAATGCAATGGAGACAGAGCAAGGTCAATCCAAACCGATTGAAAGAAACATATCAAAGAAGAAATATCTGGAGGATATAGAAGAGGAACATAAACTAAAGGAAATCTTGGTCCAAACCAGTAAGATTCTTGAAGTAGAATAAAAGTACAATAGACTAAACCAGGATGAAAGGAAAATGCTTGAACTCTTTAGTGTCTGGAAAAAAAGAGAAATGAAAAATATCCCCTCCAACCAACTAGCCATATTTCGATGTCTCTTTAGGAAATGGTACATATGTATCTCCCAGTAGGACAGGGAACCCATTCTAAACAACAGTGGTAAAGAAGGAAGGAAGCTCTCGTCGGCACATTTGGTCATCATTCTTGTTGAAAAAGGTAAAAGAGGATGTAAAACAACAAACAGATCCTGAAAGAAGCAAGTGAATTCCTTTTGAATTCAAGACAAATGAGCCAACTCACAAAATACTTCCCGCATACTCCATTAGTAACCTACACATTTATTTCCATCCGAGGATTGCGACAAGGGGATCCATTATCCCCTTTCCTATTCATCATTGCAGTAGAGGGTTTGGGCCCTTTGATCTAGGATTTAAAATAGAAAGGTCAAATCAAATGGCTTGTGATCCCTGGTATTGATCTCTCAGCAACACACCATCAATTTGTGGATGACAAATTGTTGTTTGGGAAGACAACAAGTTGGGAGGCTCATATGGTGCGTGAAACTCTGGAAGCCTTTGAGTCTGCATCAAGTATGTCCCTTAACAAAGCAAAATATAGCATATTTTCTTCAACATTCTTATTCAGATCCAAAAGCATCTATCAAGAATTTTGGACTCCTCAATTGGCACATTACCTTCCAAGTACCTAGGAGTACCCTTGGTGTTCAACCCACTAAGGATTACATGCTAGAAGGATATTTGTGTTAAGATGGCCAAAAAATCGTTATCCTAGATGTTTCGTGTGCTCAACCTTGTAGGTAGAGCAACGTTGTTGAAGGTAGTGCTGCAATCCATGTTGTTATATCAACTTTTGATACTGCCAACACCTCATTGCATCTATCAAGAATTGGGGAAAATATTTAGGAAATTCCTGTGGCAAGGAATTAATACCCAATGTAAATGGGCACTAGTGTCATGGGAGAAACTATCCTTACCAAAGCTTAATGATGGTTTTGGGCTTTGAGACCCATAAACCATGAGTAGGGTAATGGGTGCTAAACTATGGTGGAGATGGATCCAAAGAGGGAATGAACTGTGGAAACAAATTTGGTTCCAAAAATACTCCAAGGGATGACCGCAAGAGGAGATAATTCATGCAAAATACCTTGGCACAAGCTCACTAGTATGGAATTTACCAGCCAGAAACAGTTCCATTTTCAAAGATCACTCATTCTGGGAGGTACATAAAGGAGACTATGCCCTCTTCTAGCAAGACTCATGGCAACAACTCCCCAAATTTATGAATAGTTCTAACTTAGTCTCGGGAAAAACCATCCTACAATTATTAAATGACCACAAACTCAAATATTATTGGAAAAATGCAAGACTTGGTGATGAATGGAGACAGTGGAAAAAGAAGAAATATTGGCAGGGTGTGGGTGACAACTTGGAGTGGGAACCATTCCATAAAATTCTAGATGAAAGACGCATCCTGATCTCCCAAAAATTAGATAAGATTCACTAGGCACACTCCCCTGTAGGTATGCTTTCAATAAAGGAATCATACTCTTTGGCTTCTGAGCACCAATCTCTCCCATGATAACTGATCTGGAGCAATATTTGGACTACAAATCTTTTGCCAAAATTTGTTATCTTCCTATGGTTTCTCAGCAAAAATGTCTCCTAACCTAGGACAAGTTGGTAAAGAATGGGTTGGTTGGGTCGTCCAAATGCATGTTATTTCAACAGCAGGAAGAAGATATTCAACATTTATTGAAAAATTTCCTTATAGCAAGCTTTGGCACTAGGTTTTGGGGACTTTTGGTAGAACGAACCACTCTCCAAATAGTATAATTGATACGCTAATATAATGGAGGCTATCTCCCTTCAAGAACCCCATTATTAATCAAGCTTGGGCCCTTACTCCTAGCCTCTTGGTGTGGAATCTATGGAAAATCCACAGTAGATATATCTTTAGGGATCAAAGTACCCCTTCACAACAGTTATGGAAGATTATTAAAGAGAACATAAGAGATACCATTTTCTCAGAGACATACACAGAAGATGATTGGGAATTTGTCCTAGAGGAAGCCATGGTCATGGCCAATATTGACCTCTCATCGGCTTTATATTCCCCTCAACACCCCAATATCTTGCATCATCTCTCTTCCCCTTCCCTATTTTACTCCCCCTTGGGGAAGGCTTTATCCAAATCAACTTTGATGGGGCTTCCAAAGGAAATCTGGGCTTTGCAAGGTATGGTGGCATCCTTAGAAATTGGGTGCTTCAACCACTCAGTTGTTTCGGAGGGCCTTATGGACATACAACCAATAACATTGTTGAACTAACTACCCTAGAAAGAGGCTTGATGATTGTCGAGCATAGTCATTTTATAAAAATCTAGAATACTGGAGACTCTTAAATGGTGACAAAAATGGCCCAAAAAATTATTCATGGATCTTCAGTGGAGAAGGTCCTCAAAAGTTGGAGATTAGAGGAGAATAGTTTTTAAGTTCAAGACCTCCTGTTGGCCTTTCCATATGTAATACCTACTCATATCAGGCAAGAAGACAACAAAATCGCACCCTGGTTATCCAATCAGGGATCCATGGAGAATGCTCAGGACATGTTGTTGGAATTTTCTCCCCTTATACATCCAACCTTAAGGAAACATATGGAGTATCTCATCCACAATGATCAGCTCTCCCTGATGGGGGTGATTCCCAAGACAGATGACATGGCAGAAGGTGTTTCTCCCTCACACGAGGCAGTAGATAATAATGGTTTGGAGTAAATGGGTCTTGGGAGCCTGACTAACAAAGTTTCTCGACGCAAGACAAAGGTTATGAAAAAAAGTAACTGAACCATTTGGTATTATATTATGAAAATAAACGCATATTCTAACAAGGCGGAGGAGTTGCTCGAAAGAAAATCTAGCAAGGATTTTTGTAAATCCAAGTTATAGTTGTTGAACTTCAAAATTATAGGTGTCCTAGACATTTTTGATGGTGCTAAATCCATTTCCACCATCAAAAACACGATTCAAACACTGCCTCTACAAAAAAAAAAAATTGAAATTTTTTTACCCAAATTTCGGCCACTTTTAGCCGTCTGGGAAATTCCTTCGCCTCGTTAGACGACTTCGAAAATAAATGAGTTTAGGTACTTGGAGAAACAAAGCCCATGTTGAGGATAGCTTTATCGGCTCTTTATCCCTCTGCGGTTGGCGAGACAAGCTTGGGAATCTAGCTCACGCTAGTTCATTTAATTCTCAGTTTTTTGTGCCATTGTTTGTCTTGGGAACCCAGTGTGGATAAAGGTAGTCATTGGGAGAACTGTGATGAGAAGAGAAAGCACGAAGGCATTGCTAAAGTAATTTTCATTGCTCCCAACTTGACGCAGGCTTCCTCTCGGGTAATTCCATATCTGATTGTTTCTTTTTAGGTGTTTCTTAATTGTTTATGTGTGGAAAGGAGTACCTCCAAGCACTGGGTGTTCCATGGCCTTACTAAGGCGGGGAAAAGGAATAGGTCCCCTCAACGCTCTTGGTGGAAAAGGTTTTTAAATTCGCCATTCCTTTGGCTAGAGGTCACTGAAGTCAAGTTCGAGGCCTCAATTTGAAACCTTGTTGAATGTGATGTAGTATGTCACAGCTTTAATTTGGTCGCTAACATAACAGAATTCAACCATGGTTTCACCCTTGGAAAGATATTGCCTTCTAGCAGCACGGTAATAAGTTTGTGGAGAGGTGGGGCGCCCGTGGGGAGGAGTTATTGTGTGGTAGCAAGGAAGGCCATAACAGTGGGGTTTTAAGAGGACAGAAGGTCACTCGAAATGTAGCGGCAATGAGGATGATCAAGGAGGGGTGGAGGAAATCAGGAAAGGGAGCAGCATGAGGAGGATGGAGAATTGGACCCTCCAATCAAGAACTCTCTTAACCAAGTGAATTTACCAACCCATTTTGAATCTATTGAAGCTCAAATTGACTTGCTCCAACGCACAGTTGACTAGCTTGAGTTGGTCGGTTTCTTGAGTGTCATCCGCCAGAATCAGCATCGCATCCTAAACTGATAGGCCACACTAAGAAGGAACTAGAGGTGTATCCAGAACTTTCATTTCTCACGTGGAATCTCACATCCACGAAGCCTTTCATCACCCAGAAAATGTTTCCCAAGCAACATAGGTCAACGTCACCCCTCCTCCTCAGATGCATAGATGATAATTGGAGGTCTATACTTTTTGGGTAAATTTTGCCCATTGTGGGCTATGGATGTAATGAGGTCTTGTTTTGTAAAATTTCTCTCCCTTTTTTTGTATCTGAAGGCTAACAAATCTGGTCGGAGTGAGGCCATTTTTGCACTCTCTCGGAACTCCTCGCAATGTAATATTCTCATGATATAATGAAGAAAGGTTGACTTTTATATATATTTTATATATATTATATCAACACATGTAGGACCTTGGTGATAAAAAAAAAAAGCTTAAAAGAATACAAGAAAGAGTATATGTTAAGAACCTTAGAAAATGCAAACCTATGATGCTTCTTTATCAAAAATGGAAAATTGATATAGTTTAATTAAAAATTAAAGAAAGAAAAAGAAACTTATTATTATATATTGTTTATTCTTTGTGAATCAACTCACCAAGACTTTATAATGTTTTATAATTTAGGGAAATATTTTCCAAGGCTTTACAATGTTTTATAATTTAGTCAAAGAGTTGCCAAAACTTTACAAGATTTTATAATTTAGTGAAAGATTCACCAAAATTTTACAAGATTTTATAATTTAGTGAAAGATTCACCAAATATATATATATACATATTATATTATTGATACAATAGCCTATAAATTTTCCTATGTACGATAAAAATTCTCCCATTTATTGTACATATATATTTTAGGGTTGTTAAAATTTTCCCTAGATCTCATGGATAGAGTTGAATTTTCCAATTAAGACCTAATCGAATCCTTGAGTTCTCATTGTTTTGTTCCAAGAACTCCTATTGACCCATTTGGTGGAGCTATGAAGCCATAGGAAGAGATGTTCAATTTGTGACAAATGATGGCGCCCAACTTAGTTGAAGTTATTGAGCTTTTATATTGATTTTCCAAAATATTGTGATGTTACTTGGAGAAGAGAAATCATTTCGTGGAAAAGTATGTATGTGACTCTTGAATAGCATTGTGATTGGAGTTGTGAAAGAGTCATGATAATACATTGTCATGCATTTCATTGTCATGTATATTGATAAAGGGTCGCTTTAATATCAATACGAAAAATGCTAAAGGAGATATTGTTTGTGCGATCTAGTATTCGTTGTTGGCATAATTAAATTAACCGTGAAATTTATTTATGTTTCATTGCTACTTTAATTCAAAACTCTTTTCTTACTCTACTTTGAAATATATATAATATATTAATATATATAAATATATTATTTTTTTATTTTTTATGTTTTTTACATGTTTGTTAAATCATTATATTACTAAAAGCATAAAGCAATTACAATATCAATATCAATATCAATATATATATATTATATATATATATAATATATATATATTATATATATATATATATATATATATATATATATAATATTAAATATTAAATATTATTACCATATCAATTAAACAAATTTTTTATATATTTTATTTTTCTAAATATTATATATTTATTAACCAAACATTTTCTTTTTAATAGATTTTGTATTTCAAGCTCATAGTCAAATTTATAGGTACTCATTCTTAAATATTAAATCCCTATTAGAATAGCTAACCAAAAAATAAACTTTTTATTTTTACATTTAATTTAAATTGATGTCAATTGATGTCATGAGTATTAAGATTAATATTTAAATTTAAATTATTTGATGTATGTCACTATAAATGAGATTAATATTTATATTATTAATTTATATAAATCTAAAATTTTAAAATATTAATCAACTAATATTATATTTAATATGCATTATTAATCAACTAATGAAAAATTGAATATAAATTCTTTTCCAAAGTTAATAAAGTATAAATTCCCATTATCTCTTTCTTTATGTGTTTGAGTGTTTTCTATTGTTGAATCTCAAATTCAAGATTTGGAATGAGACCTTAATTTCCCATATTATTAAAATATTTTAAGTCACTAAATTTGTTGACATTTCAAAATGATTTTCCAAAGACGTAGTAATGATACATGGAGAACAAAATTTATTGTCTTTGTTGTGGAAATATATGTCAAATTCTCCTAAAGAACATGGCAATTGAAGTTGTGAAATAAATTCATGATAAGGAATTATGAGAGGTTGTTTGAAGTTGTTTTAAAACTAATAAATGTAAATTTTGTTGAGAATTGAGGATGGATCTATTTTTTGACAATCTACATGGAATTGCTTTGCAGAATTCTGATTATGTACAACTAATAAATTTTTCCACATTGTGTTGATCAATTTGTTCAAGAAGACATCAATTTTTGGAATCTATGGTTTTGTCAATTGAGGTTGTGATTTGCTATTTACTTGTTATGGCTTCATTCTAACTCCTTTGTTGTTAAAAATTTACTATTAATAATCACCTATCTAAGAAAGATACATGCAAATGACCAATAACAGGTTGATTTGAAGGTTGTGTAAAAAGGCTATGCAACCACAATTATAATATTAATCCTTTTGTAGTATGTTGTGGTCTACTTATAAATATAGAGTGTAAATTTGTAAATCTATTTGATGGTAGAAATATCTTCATAAGAACCCAAAAAATTAACTATTCATGGAGGATTTGATCTACAATTAAGGGCCATGAAGTAATATACGTGGATATTAACTATAATAATATTTTTCATTTGTGGTGTATTTTAGAAGATATACATTAACTTGAGAATGACATAATATATCCACACAATAAACAATAGAATAATGAACACAAGAAACAATAGACAATAGAAGAATGAACTCAACAATGTAGATAAAACCCTTGACCTAGGGTGACACTATTAATTCCTTAAGGAAGAAAACATTTCCTAATCCATGACTGTTATGATTACAATATTATTCATAATAAATCTCATTACATTTCTTCTACTTCTTTATATATTTCTATCTAACGTCCAAGGAACTTTCTAGTGAAGAAACCTTATAGTAGGTGGAACCTTATAGTAAGCCTTCCTAAAAAAATTATTTTCCACAATATTGTCACCTATCTATTATTATCCTTCTTAGGTACATACCTATGTACCTTATATTAACCTCTGTATGACCATTACATTTCATCCCCATTTGAATATTGTGTCCTCAAAACATGGGAGGAAGTCATTTAATACAGTCTACTAAGTATTGTAACCAATTAGTACTAAGCATGAGCATCCATCCATCCTAGTGAAATGTAAGCATGGGGTCCAACTCGTTCCTTGACACCTTGATCTTGACTCAAGTTGCTCTTGGGTGCCATGTTGTCATTGTACTACTATAATATCTCCATGCATTGCTTTAGGTCCTCCATGGATTTCCATACTAGTTGTCCTTTTGGTTTCATGTTAATTCATAAGTTTGTTGATGTTTAGGACTATTGTTTCTGTTAATGGTGTGGGTGGAAATATGCATTAAACTTAGCTATAAAAAAAAATTGACTTGGACTCTTCAACATGGGGTTTTTTCAAGCCATTTTTTTGCCCTTCTTGGGGTTTTATTCATATGCTTCAATATTCTCTTCTTCGGATTCACCTTTAAACATTTCCATTAGTTTCTTTGCAAAGAATTCTCTAGGTGACCCTTTGGAGCCTTCTTAGTTAGTAAGATAAATATCATGCAATGTAAATTTTTCTTGTAACAAAGCTTCAAAAACTTTGTTTGCACACTAATATTTATTGTACCAACTATGTCCATCCAAGGATATTATAAAAAAATATCCATAATATCCATATATATAGCATTAAAACCTAAATTCAACACATTTATCCATGTTAATATTCAAATCTTTAAAATTTGAATAGTCTCACCCTCAACCTACATGCTTTGAATATGCTTTTCCAAAACTTGTAATATATTAGCCAAATTAACATTGATGAAATATGCTTACTACTAGTGTTTATAGAAATAATGAGATGTTAGTGCTAAATGCATCCATTAACATGTAATAGGAATTTTATGAATGAAAACAAGACCTTGGTACACTCTTTATCTTTCTCCCAAATGTTAGACTACCTATCTAAAATTAAATGTTCAATTGCTTTATCTTAAAAGTGCCATCATCTTGACACGATTAAGAAACTATAACCATGAGGTAACATCTCCTTTTAAGTTAATACCTATCCACTATTTCCATTCCTTTCTCCATAATAACCTCCTTTCTTTTATCTATTCTTTAATAGAAATATAATCATTGTTTCCTATGAAGATCTTTTTCCTTGCTATATCTCAAAAATATAACAAGTATTTTGAGTAATCAACTTACTTTTCAATGGAGTTCCTTTGGGTGATTTGGTTTTGAAGTGAATAATGTAAAATGACTAATATAAAATTATCACTTCGGTGATGCTTCTTTGATTGGATATTATTACCATAATTATGAAATTACATTATCAATTTTCAATTATTGGCACTAGTTTAACAATAACATATGCACTAAATATATTTGATCTATAAATTTTGCAATTTCCATCACAAAACCCTAAAGTGGTTGATTTAGATCAATTATAACTCCACTTCCCAACCTCCAAATTGGATTTTCTTTGTGTGTTGGGGCATTTTTTCAAGAGGAACTCAAATCTACAACTATGTTCTTTAGAGTCTACACAAAATGTTTCATAAGTAAATATAAGTATTGTCACCCTATAAGTATTTCTACCCTCAATTTCCTTTGGGAAATCTGATTTAAAAAAAAAAAAAAAAAAAAAAAAAAAAAAAAAAAAAAAA
>APFE031453498.1:0-10615 GCA_000404065.3 Pinus taeda
ATATTTTTTTTCAGGTTGAAAAAAGTTATATTTCATTTATATCAGTAATATAAACAATGACATTATATCAGTTTCTCTAGTCTTTGTGATGAAAAACATATAAGATATTTTACCCCACGCACAAGCCAGAATTTAAAAACATAAATGCTCCACATATATGTGCCTAAAATAGGATCAGCATAATCCGAAAACTCCCATTGAATAGCATCTGAATCAAAACTCCTAACTACACCAAGATTGAAGTTATGGCGAACACACAACCTATAGCAAATCACAAACATAAAAAAGAAGCGAGACTTGGCATACTGCATCCAGCAACTGTATATTGTAAGCACTCATGAAGAACCTGTGATCACTGGAACAACATGATTAGCGAATGGAAACCTTCATCTACCAGAAAGAAAAATCAGAGCTTTCTTGAAACAAAACCAGAGAAAGAAGAAGGAGCTAGAATCAATAACAAGGATTAGAAATCAGGAGGGAGAAAGTCCTGAATGGAGATAACGTTGCCCTCAAAAGAAACCTGCAAGAACCATAAGCCTGGAGCCACCCAGAGACCTTTTTTGGATAAGACATCTGGAGCATGGTTATGATCCTTCTTGATGTGACGAATGGACCCCCCCTTAGATATGTTCCATAAAAAGTCAATCCTCTCAATCCAACCAGAGAGCTGCGGATTTCTTATGATGTTCTTACCACAGAGACCATCAACCAAGACCTTAGAATCACCAAAGATGGAAACATCCTGAAGATTGAGAAAAAGGAAAAAATGAAGAAGGCCTGCAAGGGCAATTACTTCCACCTTACTGTTTGAACCACTGCCTCAATTCCAGAACAGATGAAAATGACAGATTTCATTTACCACAATATAAACCCTGCAGCCACATTGGCCCTCCTGCTCAACCCCATCGAAGAAGGCTCTCGGTATGACAGACAGGTCCTGTTGAATCACACTTTCTTTCTGGAAAGGAATCTTAGATGAGCTTTGCGAGATTGATTCAAAAATAGAAGTGATGGAGGATAAAATTTCCATGTGCTGGGGGACCTTGCCATTGAAGACAACCTTATTGCGCCATTTCCATATGCACCATACCGTAATGATGAAGATTGATCTCCATGATTTCTTTTGAACGTTGCACCATAAGAACGCATCAGCAGTCGAAGAATGAGATAAGTGCTGGACACCATGGGCATTCTCTAGATTCCACCACAGAAGACGAGTCTTCTTGCAGGCAAAGAAAAGGTGGAAATTGGTTTCTTCTTCAGCCCAACAGATGGAGCAAACACCCGGTCCCTGCCACCCTCGCTTCCTTAAGTTATCCCAAGAAATATTCCTATTGTGAAATGCCAGCCACACAAACAGGATCATTTTTAAGAGGCAGCCTGTTTTCCATAGAATGGACGGCTTGAGCATAGAAAGAACTTTGCTTATCAAATCTTTATAAACATCTTTAACTTGGACTTCATATAAATTTAAGTAATTAATTTTTTTAATTTTATATATATATAAAAATTTAAGGAATTAAATTTTTCAAAATAATTAAATTGTATCCATAAATAAATTTGTAATTAAAAAATATATTAAAAACGAGGCTAAACCAACCAAAAGTAATCCTTTAATATTGGCATTTCGAATTCGTTATTAAAATGTTCAATATGTAACTGCAAACTTGAAACTATGTTATTTATCGCAAACTTGAATTAGTTGGCTTTTGATATTGTTACAAAAATATTTTGATAGCGTTGCACAAATATTTTAGTAAAAATGATTAACACTATATAATTGAGTGACTTGCATATCAATTTTTTTTATATTTTTTTAACTATTTAATATAATAATTATCACGAATAATATTTTTGATATATTTTTTAAAATATTTAATATAATAATTATTATGAATTATAATGGTAAGAAGTGTTATAATAGTTAGATGGGAGGTTTGGTTCTTACATGTCTCGTGCCTTAATCTCTAGCAAGGTAGATGACTTGCCTTTTGTAATGACTATTAAAGATATAGGTTAAGGATGCCAAAAACTAGTGTAAGTATATAAATCCATAATAAACATCAAGGCAATTACATCATTATATATTTCTTATTGTCAAAATAAAAAGAATGATACAAATTAAATAGGTTGTAATTTTATTTTAAACTATTATTATTAACAATTATAAAAAAATTAATTTTAAATTATTATTATTATTATTAATATTAATTATATTATAATTTTTATTGTTAAAATAAAAATAAATAACACAAGTTAAATAAATTATAATTTTATTTTAAATTATTATTATTATTAATTATAATGAGAGTTAATTTTAAATTATTATTATTATTATTATTAGTATTAATTATATGTGCGTTTTTTGAAATTGATCAAGCTAGACATTATTCTACCCTTTTCATCTCCATTAGACACCTTTGTTATTTCATCCATTAAATAACATATGTTCAGAATTTTATTAGAAACCTTGTTACTGTCGCCACCTAGTATGAACTCCACAGAGTAAAGGATTTCCATGTACCACCTTCCCATGTAATTCAACTCAAATATCTTAAAAGAGTGTGAGTTCTCGATTTTACACATGTCGACAACATCTTTGTTGGTTAGTCCATCATGATTTTCCTTTATGTTTGAATCTTTTGATAAATCAAAGCCATCGATCATGACATTAGATTCATTTTTTGGGTTTTGCTTCATATTGTTGTCATCATCCCTTCTAATGTTAGTTGGCGTAGCCACATTTTCCTGACCACCCCTAGACTAGTACAATATTTACAGTGTTTTATCAACCCGGTAATCATGTTAAGCAAATGTTTCTCTAAAATCCTCGAGAGACAGATATCAACACCTTCTCATGCATTTTGAAGTCCTGATTTTCTCACTATTTCAGCCAATTTCGTGATAGGTTGAGAGGAGTGCATTTCTGGTAAATACAACAAATACAACAAGAGACTTCAAAACACAAGGCAAAGCACACACACAAAGCACAAGACAACAATGGAGAAAATACTTCCATTACACATAGGCCTTACCTTGGATTTCATTTCTCAAGCAATGGAGAGATTACAAATTTTTAGAAGAGGGGAGCTCTAGAATTCTCCAATTCTATCATGTGGAATTCATGACTGCATAGTGGAGTCAGTGGACAACGTAGTAGGTTGTATCTTTCTGTGTGGATGATGATCGACATTGGATGGTGTTGTGAGTTGGTGCCAACATCTTCATTGGTTTCACATTTAACATTCTCCCAGTTGAAATCAAATGAAGAGTCTCGAATCAAGTCACGCCAAGTCCTACCATGCCTCTACATAAATCATGTTTATTTCTTAGTAGAATCTTAGTGAGCATATCAACAGGGTTCTTATATGTATGGATCTTTTCAAAGGATACTTTTCCTTCCTCTAACACATGCCGAATCCAGTGGTACCTGAAGTCAATGTGCTTAGTTTTTTAGTGAAATGTTTAGTTTTTCGCCAAGTGAATGACACTCTGACTATCACAAACTTGTCCTAATTTATTCCTATCTCTCCTAGGAATCGCTACATCCACAACATCTCTTTACAAGATTCTGTTTCAACTATGTACTCTGTTTCTTTTATAGAGAGAGCTACTATTCTTTGTAGCCTTGACACCCAAGATACGATTGCACCAGCAAATGTGTACAAATAAGCTATAGTGGACTTCCTGGTGTCAATATCTACAACCATATTCCATCTAGAAATCCTTCAAGCATAGATTCGTTATGACCAAGACATAAAAAATAGTGACGAGTATCCTTGAGACATGTCAAAATCCATTTTATTGCTTGCCAATGTTGTTCACCTGGATTGACAAGAACTTGCTCACTACTCCCACTGAATATGTAATGTCTAGTCGTGTACATACGATGGTAGACAACAAGTTGCTAACTACTAAAGCATAAGGAATCTTACTCATTTCTTCCTTCTCCTTGTCATCACTAGGACATAACTCAATACTCAACTTGAAGTGGGATGCAAGGGGTGTACCAACTGGCTTCGCATCCTTTGTATTAACCTGTCAAACACCTTCTTGATATATATTTTTTGTGAAAATAACAACCTTTTATTTTTCCTATCACGCATGATCCTCATGCCCAATATTTTTTGTGTTTGACCCAAATCCTTCATTGCAAACTTGCTACCTAAATCCTTCTTCAACCTATTGATCATATTCTTATCATGCCCAACAATTAACATGTCATCCACATATAATACTAATATTATATACTTTCCTTGATCATACCTCTTGATCTAAACATAATGGACAGCTTCCAATGTGTGAAAACCATGTTCCAAAATGAATGAATCAAATTTCTTGTTCCATTATCGAGGTACCTATTTCAACCCATAGAGACTCTTCTTCAACCTGCAAACAAAGTCTTCTTTTCATTTTTCTATAAATCCTTATGGCTACTCCATATAAATTTCTTCCTCCAATTCACCATGATGGAAAGCAGTTTTTACATCTAATTGTTCACATTCTAAGTCTAAAGCAACAACAAGACCAAGAATGACACTAATGGATGACATTTTAGAAATAGGTGAGAAAATCTCAGTGAAGTCAATACCTTCTTTTTGGGAAAATCCATTCACCACCAGCGTTGCTTTATACCTCTTCTTCTTTTTGTCACCTTCATGCTTAATCTTGTAAACCCATTTGTTTTGTAGAGCCTTTTTACCTTTTGGGAGCTTTACCAACTCCCAAGTTTTATTTTCTAGTAAGGAGTTCATTTTTTCCTCCATTACTTTCTTCCATTCTTTAATGTGCTCAACTTTACAAGCCCCTTGAAAAAAAATAGGCTCACCTTCATTAGTCAATAAAATATATTTTAAAGGAGAATACCTTTATGAATTCTTATGAGACCTATAAGATCTGTGAACCAACTATGGTGGTGCATTATCAGGTTGAATCTCCTGTAAAAATTCCAACAAGATTCCTTCTTGTGCTCATCATTTTCCACTTGTTTTCCTTCTTGTTCCTAAATTTGTTGTTCATTTTATTGCATTGGTGGGATGTCTCCATGCTGCTCTTCAAACCTGTCAATAACTTTCTTGATCTCCATCTCACCTACAATTGTCTTAAGAATTTACGACTCATTAAAATATAACATCCCCGTTTCTAATAATTTTATGTTTGACTGGATCCCATAGACAATACCCAAATTCTTCATCCACTTATCATAGAAAATGCATTTCATAGATTTATCAGCTAGCTTAGTTCTATTTTCTTTCGAAATATGTAAAATGCTTCACATCCAAATATTTTCAAATGAGAATAATTCAACTTCTTACCAGTCCAAACTTCTTTAGGGATCCTACCATTCAAGGCTATACTTGGAGGTTGATTTATAAGATAGCAAGTTGTCCTTACAACTTCGGCTAAAAAATACTTCTCCAAACTAGAATTGGACAACACACTTCTCAACTTTTCCATAATGGTGTGATTCATCCTTTCTGCAACACCATTTTGTTGAGGAGTACCATGCACAGTCTTCTCATGTTTTATGCCATACTTGTTACAATATTTATTGAATGCATTTGAACAATATTCTCCACCATTATATCTTCTCAAGCACTTGAGCAACTTGTTAGCTTCTATTTCAACAACAACATGGAATTTTTTAAATATTTCAAATACTTCACTTTTACTTTTCATAGGGTAGGCCCAAACCTTCCTAGATGCATCATTTATAAATGTTATAAAACATGATGCTCCTCCTAATGAATTGATGTTAACAGGCCCAAACACATCTGAGTGTATCAATTCTAACAAATTTTTCTTTCTGTCATGGCCACCTCTAAGGAATGAAACCATTCTTTGTCTACCATATATACAATGATCAGAAATATCAAGATTGTAGGATTTCAAACCTGGCAAAAAAATTTTACCAACAAGGATTTTTAAGCTCTTCTCGCTCATGTGAGCCAAATGCTTATGACACATATCTGCTGAATTTCTTTCTTTTGTGACAATAGCCAAATCTGATTTTCCTATCAGTGTCTTCAATGTGTATAATGTTCATGTCTTGGGTCCTTTGGCCATGACCAATGCACCTTTGCTAATTTTCCAGCCTCCTTTTCCAAAGCTTGTCAAATAGCCTTCATCATCTAGTTGTCCCATAGAGATTAAACTCATGCGCATTTATGGTACATGCCTGAACTCTTTCAACAATATACCTTGTTCATCTTTCATCTTGATCTGGACATCTCCCACTCCAACAATACTGCAAAAATGATTATTCCCCAAATACACTCTACCATAATCACCGAGATTATATGAAACAAAAATATCTTTGCATGGGGTTACATGGTGAGATGCCCCAGAGTCAAGGATCCAGTCAAAACCACTACTAGCTGTATATACAGATGCATCCTCTACTGAAACAGTAAACAACACATCACCATCTGTGGCTACAGCAGTAGTCTCACCTTCATTTGTGCTGGATGACTTGTGATTTGTACTAGACGGTCTCTGATCCTTTTGTCCTTTCTTCCAGAATCGACATTCTTTCTTCATGTGCCCGGGTTTGCCACAATGAAAGTAGATGATTCTACTTCTCCTTGATTTTGATCGGCATCTCGATCTTGATCTCCCTTGCCAGCCTCGATCCATTCTCCTACCATGATCAGCTATAGCTAGAGACTCTCCTCCCTAGTTTTCCACAATTGACTTGCGTCGTAACTCCTCATTCATTAAACTGTTGTTGACATCATCAAACTTCAGGGTCCCTATAGTTGTTGAAGTGCTCATAACTACAATTAAATTTTCCCAGCTGTCTAGCATAGAACACATTAGCAAAATAGCTCTAATTTCATCATCTAAAATGATTTTAACAAAGACAAGTTGATTAGTAATAATATTGAATGCATTCAAGTGCTCAACAACTAAAGCACCCTCCTTGATTTTGAGATTATAAAGCTTCTTCATCAAGAAAACTTTGTTTGATGTTGTGTTCTTCTCATATAGATCATGGAGCTTCTTCCATAATCCTTTAGCCGTATTTTCTCCGGACACATTGAAATAAACATTATTTGCTAAATATTGGCGGATTGTTACAATTGCATGTCCATCTAGCTTATTCCACTCTTCGTTTGTCATCAATGAGGGTTTCTTTGTTGTGCCCTCAATCAGCAAATATTGATACTTTAAAATTAATATATCCTCCATCTGTGATTTCCATAGGGCAAAATTAGCCTTGCTCAAATTACCCTTTTCAAAATTCCTGCTCTTTTTTAAAATATACTTTTCAAAATTCCAACATATTATGTTTCATAATAAATATAAGAACATATATAATGTTTTAACATTTTAACATTTCACACATACACATGTTGGTTTGAGAAAAAAACTTCACATATACGTGCAAGCTTGATGTAAAAAAAAACTTACGAGCACTACGTTTCAACTCCAATCTCCACGGATCTCCACTTTTCAAACTCCAACAACACGTTTCAACATAGGTCTACGACCTTGTTTTTCTTGTAGCAACTGTCTTTTAGTTCCAGCGTTCCTCAACTATTTCCTGGACAGATCCTTCAACAGCTCCAGGGGTAGCAACCAACGTTTTAATGAATGCTGCTAGAGCAAGGCGATGGCACTAAGCGGCTTGCACAGTGGATATTCGAATCTCGCTCCGATACTAGTTGTTAGATGAGAGCAAACATAGCACATAATGGATTTATACTCAGAGACTTAGACAACAATAACAGAGAATAATTCACATAGACAGACAAATGGAGAAACAACAAGATTACTTAGGCAGAAACAACGAAATAGATAAAACAATCACTGGAGAACAAAAATCACTTTGCATTACATAACAGGCTGGGGCCTTGGCTTGCTTTCCTTGGCCAAAGAAATTACAAATTTATAGAGGCAAAAGAAGGATCTAGAATCCTGTATGTGATTCAGATGGAGATCTGGAATGATCTAGAAACTACTGGCGGTGTAGGAGGATCTTGAATCCTGCATGTAATTCTAGAAACTACTGGCAGTGTAGAAAGATATAGAATCCTGGAGATTTAGAAACTAATGGCAGTGTGGAGATCTAAAAAGCTCTAATCTAGAAGGATCTAAAATACTGCGTGAATTATGCTTCACACTTAACAAAAGCAATGGATCTCAAGTTCCGCTGTTGAAAGATCTTCGAAATAATGGCGTGGGTTCTCTTCGGCGACTCTTGATTCCTAAGAAGAGGTTGTTGCAAATACACGTTCATCTATGATATGGTGAAACTATTTCTACCGAATGTTTGATCATTTTATGCACATCAGTTTATAATCATCCTTGTAGCGTGCTGAATGTTTGAGATAGAGAGGATTGGTCTATACTTGGTAGATTGGTCAAAAAATAAGATACATTTAAGTCCATAATATGGAACTGAGAATAAAATATGTGCGTTTTTTCTCAAAGATCAAGTGCCATTGTAGCAATTGAGTGTTTTAGTCAGAGGTTGTTTTGATGTTTGAATTATATCTGATGGAAAAAATATGGCCAAAAAAATTCAAATTATACGAACGTTTTTGCGAAACAATTTTGTAACTTAGTTATTATTGTGATGTTAGAGGCTGTTTTGAGCCAAAAGAATCTTGGACAGAAATCGGACCACATTTAAGGGCCGTTTTCATGCAGATCACTTGCCGTCACCTTTGACATATTTGGAAACATTTCCATCCAGGGATAATGAATTATGTTAACACATTCTTATGTAATTCATCAATGGGGGGCGTCTGCTTTATTTACTAGCCATCATAAAATCACATACACTTCATCATCAATTTTATCTCTATTGCAAGGAAGGCATTGTAGTACTGTATGCTCTTGGCCTGTATGCAATTTACTTCATAATCTTTTGGAACATTTTAAATTCTATGTGGATCTACATTATTTGGCAACGAGATAGATTTTTCTTAATAGATAATCTTGTGGAGGATCTCATATCAATGAAATATGACCACCAAGAGTGGCTCAGGCCCATACATTGGACCACGTTGGGGGAAATGGAGAAATGGCCAGAAATAAAGGTAGTGTCTGACAAAGTGTGAAAAGAAATAAGGAAATGGCGAAGTGATCACTGAAGTGTATGGAAATAGCCCTGCTGGGAGTTGCTGGCTACACTAACAGAAGATAACTTATCAGAAAAGAAAGAATTATCGAGCGAAGGGAGCAGGCTTCATCCATCCATATGTTTTAGAGTGAGGTAGTTCGTTGCCTTTATCCTCCCATCCGACTTGGGAGGCGAAATGTTTGAAGCTTTTTTGGTTCCCAATTTCTTCGCTTCCAAGAAAGTCGATACTAAATTACGCTATCTTTTTGGCTTCGGACATACATAAAAATGAATGGACGTATCTGCTTTTACATTTTCTAGCTCCATCTCGCTATATGTATGAAAGGGCTCTTACATAATTTGATACTGAGATCCCGAAAATTGAAAATGGAATGAAGTATGATACTATTCAAAACAACCCGAGATGCAATCTTTCGCTGAAATTCCTGTCGGAGTTGTTGCAATTCAATTTTCATTATAAATTAGCCTACCTAATACAAATACAAAGGTGAGTATTAAGGGAGGCCGGATGCTTTGGTGTAAATTATTTTTGTGTCAGTTTTTGTTTATGTGATAGTGATGCATCAATATTATATTATAAGTATCTTACTCTGAAACCTCAATGCAAGAAAATACAAGGGCCTCCAATAAGATATCATCTTTAAAAACATCTTAGTAAAACAAAATATTAGTTATATTAAATTGTATGAAATTGGTAGCTTTGTGTATTATTTTTACATCTTCAGTTTAATTGGCTTTAAATGAAGTGAAGTTACATGTGAATGATTGAATTTGGTGATTTTTAGCCTTATCCGAATTCAATTACTATACATTCCTCAATTTAATGATGTTTTCAACTTCAAAGACATATTTTTTTTATTTATGGGTGTAATATTTGTGCCCTAGATTCTAAGGTTTACATCGAAATTTTCCATTCTCTTTTATTACATGTTGATTTAAAGCACTTAATGCAATCATGGCCATACTACCTTTCAACCTATTATAATTCAACTATTTAAGATATTGTTATGATGCCCCTTTTTTTCTTTTTCCTTGATTTAAGGATGTTTCAAACTTCAAAGACACACATTTGTTGTTTTATGAGTATTGAGTCTATATGGAAATTTCCCATGGCCTTTTACTATATGTTGATTTAAAGCGATTACCAATCAATGTAACTATAGCCATAGTACTTTTAGACCTATTGTAATTTAACTATATAAGATGTTGTTAGGATATAACACTTTTCTTTATATATGTTCTAGTGTAAGGGTGCATGAGGGTAGGGTTGATGTAATGTAGTGGAGGAATTTGGTGTGAATAGTGTATAAGTAGGGAGAAGGAAGAGGTTATTAAGAGGATTTCAGGGTGTCAAAAGAAAGGGAGGGAGGAATGAAGTGGTAGGATGAGCAATGGATGTGGGAGGGTGAATTTGGAAGAATAGAAAACAAGACACGTGAAGGGAGAAGGTTGGGGTTATTAGAAAAAGGGGAGAAGAGTGAAGCAAGAGGAAAGATCGGAATTGTGGGTGGCAAGGAAGAG
>APFE031453500.1:0-11189 GCA_000404065.3 Pinus taeda
TAGTTTGTTAATGCTTGCATGCATGTGACAACTATTATTTTAGATAAATGAGGATTCACTCATGGATAACCGTTGCATGTTAGTTATGTCAAAGACCCAATTAAGATCATATGTGGGAAAATGTACTATCAGATGCTTGACTATTTCTAGTAATTAGTTTTTGCATGATTGAGGAACTAGTGTCCTCAAGGATTACGTAGTTGGACCATAGGTTGAATTGGTATGTTTGGAATTAATTGCATATACTTTTGCTATTATTTCCTAAGCAAACTGCGCAAGGAAATAGGGTTTGGACCATAGGTAAAGCCTTTATATATAGGGCTTGATTGGTTCATGAGACATATCTTCATATCTTCATAGTTCAATGAGAAATGAATAGCTTGAGAGCTAATTCTTTTTGTACTGTGAAGAGTATTTCTACTTGATTGATAATACATGGTTGGGGTTTTATGCTAGTGCTTTCCCCTGGATATATCTTGTGTTATGTGTGATTATTTGTCTTGATCAGTCATGCATGTTTCTACTTGTTGTTGCTCATGAATTCGATTATGCTTCCGCTTAATTTTTTGTAGAAGTAGAACAAGTATTATGCTTTAGGAAATTGCATATATCGGTTTGTTCTATAGGTGAAATTTCTGCATATACTGGGTTGGGTATTAAACTGATGTGATTCCTAAAACTAAAACAGAGTTAGGCCTAACATTTTCTACAAATTTATGATAAAGGTCTTCTATATTGTCCTTACAAGTTAAGAAGTTTAAATCCCTATTTAAATCCTCTAATTAGAGATCAAATTTACTTTTGTAAAAATGTAGGTGCCTTTGATTCTCAACATTTTCATGTATGGGGTTTTTGTGCATGAAAAATTCTAGAGTTAAGGTTAAAGGTATATAATTAGAGTTAGGCTCATGGTCATTTATGAGGTCAAAATTTACTATTTGGTTGGAAATGGAGATACCACATACCATGCAATCCATGATGCTACTATCAAGCCCATGAACTCAAGTCATTTGGTTAGAGTTTAGATACTTAATGACACCATTTCAAATTATTCAGTCTTGAGAACTACAAAGCTTGACTAGCTCCGTACCAAATAAGTTCTCAATTAGGTCTTCAGAGTTTCTTTTCTATCTACTAGATAAATCAAAATCCTCGTTTAGCCATATAACATTAGGGTTGGAATAATTCCTTAGATAAATAACTTAGTTAGCTGCAGTTCTAGCATTAAAGTCTCACAGCAAGAGGATATTACATTCATTCCTCAAACTATGTATATCTTGTTCTAAGGTATTATAAGGGCATTATTTTATCTAGATTGCTTTTTATTATTTAAAATACAGAATTAATAGACACAAAATAACCAATTGTAATATAAATTCTTCTAGCATTAGTGTTAGAGATTTTTATCCAAATGTATTGATTTAAGGGGTCAATCTTGTGAAGCCAAGTATGAGGAGAAACATTATTTTTTATACAAACTATTCCTTCAATTAATCCATAATAAGATTTATTGCGCCTTGCTAACTACAAGACCAATATATCTACATGGGGGACCTTATACTCATAATTATCGCATGTTTCAACGAGAAATATAATATTAATTTCACTTGGGATCCAACTTAACATAAGACCTTTATTCCATGGGGAGCCATGGCAATTCCAAAAAGGATACAGAGTATTCCAAATTCCCATCAAAAATTATCATTATGGTCTATATCCTTGATAATAGCTTTTCTATTTCTAATTGTTGCTCATTTTCCTTACTTTGTGTCTTCATTTACCTTTTGAACCTCCTTCCTTAACTCAACTTGATCTATTGGAATGTCGTCATAATATATAAATATTCTTGACCCTTTTAAGGTTGGAAATTTATTGAGAATGCCAAATTTATGGTCAATACAACTTACCTTGGCATGAATTAATCTATCTTTCGGTTGTAGTATCTTTCACAATCTCTTTGCTTTTATGAGATCAGTTGTTCCAATTTGTGACTTATTTTTTAGATATTCTTTACTATTTCCAGCGTGTTGTCATCTTTTTGCTATTTCATACCAATAATTATGAGATTCAAGACCCTTTTGGCATGCTCATGTTCTTGCTCAATTAGCTGATTTATTTCTTTTTTGATGAGATTGATATCATTTTTTTTAAATACTACTTAGGGCCAAAATTGTTATTTAGTTTTTCTTTTAACTCTTTAACTCTTGAGCTATAGTTTTCTTCAATCATTAATTGCTTATGTTTTTCCATATCTTGTAATCTAGCCTCCATTTCTTTTTGTTGAGTCTCAAACCCTAATATTATATTCTCTACTTTCTCTTTTAACAATTCAAATTTGTTATCCAACATTACCTCTAAATCTATTTTATGTTCCACTTCTATTTCTTCTATCCTTCTCATTATTATATAAACTTATAAGCATCGAGCAAAATGATATATGAAGTGTATAAACTTATTATGGACATGAAAATAGTATCAAAATTAGAAAACCAATTCGGATAAGAAGAAATACATTTTTCAAACTCTTTACACTCCTTTACTTATATGGTTGTACAATTTGGTGTTGCAATATCTCTAGAGAATCGTGGAGAAGAATAAAATAAATCCAAAAGAGATTTATAACTTGCAATCTTAAAATTAAACTCAATACACCAATCCCATCTTCCTCACAAAATTCACTCTTTCCCCCATTAAGAGCACAGTTATGACTAGGTTCTTAGTATACAAGAATAAGATAAACAACATGGAAGACAAGGGGCTTCCTAAGGTTGCTTCAGAATCTAGTCAAAACCATTAGTTGTTCAAGCAAAGTTGTCATAAAGATGCAAAGTTTTTACTAAATTAGTGGGGCATGGAGGATGAGATCACTTTACAAAATAAAGATAATTTTAAAAATATTATTGCATTTAAATTTAAAGAGTCACTGTGTTGCAATAAAAAAATTACAGAATAGGCGAGAATTAAGACATTAGATAAATTGTGATCAACATTGCTAAAGTAAGAACAAACTCTCATGAGTTCTATAGTGAAACGAGGAGTTAGAAAATTCATCAAATGCATTGGGTCAAAAGAATGTGCATCTTTGTGACAGTGAGAGAGTTGAAGATATATGTAGATTATCCTGAAATATCTTGTACTATATACCTATTCCCTAAATTAAGTAGGAAAAGAAAAATCTACTTAAAAAATAAAATTGAAAATGAAAAACAATTTTTATTAAAATTTCCATTACATCATGCCACATTTAAATTTCAATTGCAAAATATTTATTACAATACCCATATTCTTAACGTTTCAACTCATTAAAATTATAATAATTTAAAAATATTTCTCTTCCAGAAAATTTAAACCGTAAATGAAAATTTAAAACAAACAAAGTTACATTTTTTTTTATATATATTTTTTTAATGTGTAATAAATAAATATATATGTGAATGTTAATAACTATTAGAAAAATATTGGATTTTAAATATGTGGTAGGATTAAAAAACAATTTTATATAATGATAATGGATTGAAAAGGCTGGTTCCATTTGTTTGTTATTTTTTCTCCCGGAGATAAAAAGATTTCTCACTAACTTTTTCACAAAGGATGATTCCTTTTGTTTTGAGTTTATTTTTATCTTTACTTTTATTTCCACTTATTATTATTCCATTTTCCTTTATTTAATTTCTTTAAAATGTTTAACCAATGTTCCTTTCCATTTCATTTTCCTCCCGGACTCTATCCTTATTTTTACTTAACTTTTTTATATTTAATGACTATAAAAGCCCAAATTTCAAAGCATGAAATTTTTTATTGGTGTTATTTGAAAGCTTTAATTTTTTCTTTCTTTATCCTAATGACTATAAAAGCATGAAAAGTGTTAATTGTGGTTATTTTCTATTAGTCTCTTTCAATGTCATTGTCAGGAGAGATTCCTAATGTGTGCAGGGACCAATAATTGATATAGTATTGGTCCCACCAAACCACCATAAATTGAGACTTTTGAAACCAAAATTTAAACAAAAATAAATAACATTAAGTATAAATAAGTATTAATTTATGTCCAAAATTTCCCCATATATTGACTGGGCCCACAACTGTCCATAAATAGTATTTTACTACTTAATACTGCAAACCATATTGACCCAAGTAGAAAACAGCTAAAGCCATAAAGGCTTCTAAAATGGTCTATTCCAGAAGTACAAAGCAGCAATCACTTCAACCCCCACTCATCAGAACTACAGCTTTGTATCCCAAATAAATATGCCTACCTGCACATAACAAAAGGGAATGTATGTTAGCCATAACTACTGTGTTGTTCAACAACTAAACACCCTATGTTCAATAAATGAAACCCAACCCAATAACATTTAGACCCACTTTGTTCAATAAATGACACCCAGACCCAATAAATGCAATAAATGACACCCAACTCACTCTATTTCTCATTAAAACAGATCAAAGCACATGGATCAACAAATAACCAATTCCCAACCATTAGATTACATCAAATTAAATCCATACCACATATTCAAAATGAAGCCATTGCAATCCATGTGCATCCATGTCCACCAATTAAATTCAAGTCCCCAAAACTATAAAAGAAGTCCACCCACTGTTGAAGTTGCATCTTATGCTTTCAAACTATTTAGCAAACTTGAAGACAACATCACAAAATAGTGGCCAATATATCCAAGTTAGTTATATGAATTACAATTCATTCTTCTTACAGTTTTGTTTTCATTGTTTTCATTTATCGGATTTCTTACATGATCTGTCTAGCCATAACTGCTAGAAGGATACCTGGATGGTTTCACAAACAGCCATTAAAAGTCGTTGTTCTTACAGTTCTGTCCATAGGGTTACAGTTAACCTTTTTTATACAGAGTTCATGTATGTGTTCTAGCTCATTATGGCAACACTTATTCGATCATCAGCTTCATAGTGATTACAGCCTACATATCACAGAGGTTACGTATGTCGTGTTAGTACTGTAGTCACAACTTGTTTAGCTTATAGGAATTGAACCTATTGAATACAGTCGTATCCATCTAATCAACCAACTTGGTCATAGCTATGATTACATCTTATGCTTAAAACGTGTTGTTTTTTGTATGTTGAATATGGATATGCTTACCTTATGAACTATGATGAAACGATACAAGCTCTGATCATAGCCTAAGCTGAGTAACTATTTAATGATACTAATGAAGCTTGAGACTAGTGATAAGCAACATGTATTACTAAGGGTCTATGTTTCTTACATGCTATGATAGTTTTAATTAGGGATATACCTATACAGATTACTTATAAGTTAGAACAGGTATACTACTATGATTACGGTCAGAGTATTGGAATTGATGAAACTCGTGTATCTTACTCAATACGTGATCTAGTATGAAGCTAAGTTGTATAAGCTATATAACATAATACATTGAACAAAGGTATGTATCATATTCAATGGATCTCATTCATCTTACAATTAATAAGCTCTATACACTAAAAATCTCGTATTAGTATCTAAGCATGGTTTTAGTTCACCCTTATCTATGAGTGAGCTAGAACAAAGCTCTGTATAATTACATATGTTATATCTATATTAAAGTTGAGTCCAGTCTATTAGGGACATAACCAACCTGTGATACACGTACTTTATCATATCTATACATGTATTTATTAGGTTAGTACTGATAGGTCAACCTTTAGATGATGTTACTTATAAAATATCTGTGTTATTACTTATGTCGAGTGTAATGAGAATGAGACAAGCAAGTGATTAGGAAAACAAGCATGGTTAGAAAGAGTCATGTGTAACTACTGTGTTCTAATTCCATAGCTTGTCATAAGCTTAGATAAGGTACAAAGGTGACAAGCTAATCAATATACAACACGATATCCCGGGGTTCTCGCTCTTAGTCATTCCTATTATATAAATGCCTTTTTTCTTATTGGTATATAGAGTATCGTTCTCTCCATAATCAATACATATGGATAGACTGTAATCACTGTATACGCATATCCTAATGTAACAAGCTCTGTTTCCTCATTACTTTGATTTACATGGTTCTGCTTATGGCACTAATTCAACCATTAGTAATGATTACACTCTACTCTATAGGGTAAGTACATATTGAATAGACCTACTTATTACCTGTATTCCCTAATCTTTAACAGGTATAAGGAGAATGACGTAATTCATACATGTTTGCATACCTCATTGGTTTAGCTGTATAAAGCTGTTGAAAGTAAATGGAAAATGATATTTGAAACAACTATCATAGAATCCTACTTGAATCCATATAAAAGTTGCTAAATTGATGAACTATGGATTTACTTGAAATGAAATTTGCAAAATTTTGACACTGCCCCATGAAAGTGAAACATTTACTCTCATTATGAAAATAGATGAATACATGGAAAAATATCTTAATTGAAAAATTTCTTGGATCACTTTGGGTTTGGGTTATAATAATTCATAAGCAAGTGTTACATTGTCATTCATTTGGTGCCATTGTCAGCCTACACAACATATGTACTCCACAAAGATCATAAAGAGTTATAATTGGAACTAGTGGACTCTTCAAGGAATCTAACACAAATAGATTTACAAGGGTTTAAAGCAAAAACACTTAGGCTATGTATCAAAACCCCCGATCCATTGTAAGGCTATTAATACATGCAAAAAAACAGCATTTCAAATGAATCTAAGCCACATCAAACAACATCAGAAACACAAAACAATTTCATCTCCATTACAAAAACAAAATCCCACTTCACCACTGAACCCTTAATGGGATAGACAGAGTATCAAGCCATCCCCAAGGGTTCCATTATCGTTCTGGTCTCCCCCACCTCTACAGAGAAGTTGTAGTACTGAGACATTTTTGGCAATGCCAAACAACAACAAAAATGGAAAATGATATTTGAAACCACTATCATAGAATCCTACTTGAATCCATATTAAAGTTGCTAAACTGATGAACAGGCAGGCAATTGAGAGACTACGAAGTAATTTGCAATGAGAGACTACGAAGTAATGCAATTCGATTTCCTGTAACATACATGTTGATAATTTCCTGTAATAAAAGAAAAGTATTTTTGCAGAAGTAATAAAGCATAATTTACAAATATTCTAATGTCTAAATGCATGCAATAAGTTTACAGGTTGTTGCATCTATGGCAAAAGGAAGTTACTCTGCTCATACAAGGAGAAGTGGCAGGAGAGTGACAAGGGGTGCGCAGCTGCGATGCACATCGTCTGATGATCACAGGCCAGCAGATGTCAATGCCAACAATGCACCAGGGAACATTGTTGAGGATGACCATGTGACAGCATCTGATGTTAACACACCATCAGCCACAAAACCACCATCAACAACAGTCCAAGGGGCAAGCTCAACTAAAAATATCAGTGCTATAAGAGGATGGAAAAAAGAACAAATGTTAGTTGCAATTGACGACATAGAGTTTCATGGATACTCAGTTCGGGCATCTGCAAAAAAACATGGTATTCCTCCCTCATCAATACATTATTGGATAAATGGACTGACTCATTTGCAGTAACATGGAGATCGTTCCACCAACTCAAGAACATGAAATTCCTGTTGCTGATATTGTTAATGATATTGTTGAAAATGCAGTTGACAATGACTAATTGACATTGCCAAGCCAAGTAACCCCACCTTCATGGCTAGCAGAAGAAATGATCAATATGAATGCATAGAGTGTCTCATCAACCAATGAAGAAAGCATGAACATGCCCTCACAACTAGCAGAATTGAACAATGAAATTGTTCATTTTTTGTGGACAATAGATCAATGGAAGAAGATGAAGGACATAATGAGGCATCAAATGAAGATAATGAAGATAATGATATAGTTCAATCAGTTCCAACAGATACTGAAAGGGAAGTACCAAGCAATGACATGCAAGTGGGAGGGGTGGAGAAGACACTTGGACAGTTCCTAAAGCTACCAGTATAGAGAGTATCAATGAAAAAAAAGCAAGGTGCACCGGGTACTCTTCGTCTGGGCCGAAGCTCACAGTTACTCACCTCAGAGGACTATATAAACCTGTTAGTTGAGTCTGAAAGAAAGAAATTTGAAATGCAAGAATTAAAACAGAAAAAGAAGGATCTAGTCAAGGAGAAGAAGGCAGCAAGGATTGTTGCAACACAACGTCGAGCAGATGAAAGGATTGAAAGAGATAAATCAAGGCAAGTTAAGGACCAACAAAAGCAAATGGCAAGACAGGAAAAGGAAAAACGAAAGGCACAACAAATGCTTGAAAAGGAACAAGGGATGATCAATATGGTTGACAATGATACAAGAATAGCTAATGAAACCAAGATTATTTCAAACTCATTGGACTCCATTGCAGATAATACACCATTATTCCAAGATCTCATAAACATTTAAGTGCCTCACTATCAAACTGAGGGTTTACCCACTTGCCTTATTCCTACCAGAGTTGGTGCCAATTCTATGTATGCTCATTACACACCTCCACTTAATGCAGTGGTCAGTAGTGTAAATGTGAGGTATGGGTACTCAATACCTCCATGGTTGGAAGCTGCAAATTGGAGTCAATCATATGGAAGCAATCAACCATTTCCTAATCAACCCTTGACAAGTAGGCCAACCTACCTAGCTCAAGAAGGTAACTTGGGGAGTTTTGGCACTCAAGATTCTCAGGGCCATAAAGAATAGGGGTGTCATATGTTTTTGGTTGTAACCACATTATGATGTGGATTTTGGATGGATTATGTCTTTTTCTTGTCACAGAAACATTCTGGCTTACAACCTAGGTTGTTTTATTGCTTTGAAATGCTAACAACATTATGGTTCTATGCATTCACTACATTGAAAATCCAACAACAGCTTGGTTGGTTGTAAAGCAGTTTTATTTGCGAGCTAAGCACAAATGGTATCAATCCACAAAAGATGCTACAATGATAACTTAGATACTTATTCCCCTTTTGAAATTGTTATTTCAATTCATATTATGTCTTGGGGCATCTTTTTCCACTGCAAAGATGAACAATATTTCACAAAATAAATCACTTAATACTTCACCATTAGCTTCAAAATGATATTCCCAAGACTGATAAGTGATTTCTTATGGATATTAAACCTTAGCAAATTTATTTCTTCTTACTGAAACAAGTACACCAGATCTCGAAAAGCATATTTCAGATATCAAAAAACATATACTAGACCTTAGAAAAGCACTTGGAAAGTCACCAACAGAAAAACATATGACTTTATTAGCCTCTTATGGTCAATGTGCAATGGTATTGGGCTTATTATTATTGTCTTATGGTATTTATTAAGTCACAGTAGCAATATGCTTCAGATCTAATTATTCATTGCAGTCAACAAGGATCATAGAAAGCAAGCCACTGTAAGCAGTTTTTCAACTTTGAAAGAATAACCTAGATCTAAGTAAGCTTACCTACAAGCACATACTTCTATAAAATATCTTAACTCTCAAACACATCCATCTTCTATTGAATACCGAAAGAAGTTAATACACAATAATAGCTCAAAACCAAAACTCACTAACCAACACAGTGGCGCACTCTACATTTCCTTTCTTAGATAACAGAATAAGGTAAAATAATGTCTCTAAACACGTACAATAAGAACTTGGTTTCACTTTGTCAAACCCTAACCCTACTCAAAACACCTAGTACACTCTAGCTCCATGGATAACTACACATCAGGCAAATCTGTTGGTGCCTCCTATAGAACTAAGCTCTCATCCAGAAATAGACAACTCCATAAAAGCACCTTGGACAACCTAAGGATGTACGCTATTTGAAAAACGGACCATGCATGCACCCTCAAAACTGAACTAAACTCAAAGCCTACACAACATATGTACTCCACAAAGATCATAAAGAGTTACAATTGGAACTAGTGGACTCTTTGAAGTCATTTTCTTCATTTTTGAAGTAATTATTATTTAAATTTGCTGAATAAAACCTGAAACACTGAGACAATAAGACACAGAGCTCAAATAAATTCTCAACCATAAATAAGTAAATAAATCCAACAAATCTGATTTTAATATAATCAAATATGTAGTCATATGTAGTTCTAAAATAATTGAGCTAAGAATTGTTCCAAGGAAATGAACAAAATGCATGTGATAGACAAAATTGAATGGCATAGGCAGACATGGGAGATAGTCTTTAGGAACCTAACCCAAGCTACTGCAAGCACTAATAAATTATATGGAATGGTACAGAAGCTCGAAAGGCAGTTGAAACAATAAAAGCTAAGTCAACAGGGTCAGATTTTTCAAATTACATGAGTTTGAACATAAAATAATCTCTTTGGGGACATCTAAACTAAAAATCCGAAGCACTTAAATTGAAGGATGTGAAGACCAAGATTTTCATGTCATTCAATTGCTTATTCAAATCCACTATTACCATCCTCTTGCCTATCCCATGTTTTGGAAACTCTTTGATGATGATAAAGAGTGTAAGGTTGTTACTATTGCAAACCTATCATGGAGGAATTTGGTTACACAAGAAAATTCCCATAAATGCAAAGGATATCCAAGGAGGAATAGGATGTCATTAAAACATTCTCTGTTCACGCTCCAATATTGAAAGGCAGCCTATAATATGGCAAGGACCTGAAGCCTCACAATCTCTTGGTGGATAAGCAAAGAGGTGTAGTAAAAATAACAGATCTTGGCCTCGGAAGAGCATTTACAATTCCTATTAAGAAATATACACATGAGGTGAGTGCTTTAACTACATTTTCCACATTTGCTACTGGTTTTTGTAGAAATTTTTTCCTCGTTGATTTTAGAGACGGTTTGGTTCTAGTTTCTTGGTGAATAATATCTAATTTTTAGCACTAAGGTTAGAGGTTTCAGGTGTTCAACTTCTTGTTGGACGATTTGGCCTTTTAGGATCAACCCTTTGTAGAGCATGTCAGACTCACATTTTTTGTATTCATATTTTGGGAATAGTCCACATTTGCTTCTGGGTTTAGCAGGAAATTTGGTCATTCCTGATTTTGGTCGTTTACGTTTTATAGTGTATACCATTTAACTTCCAGGTATAAGGGAATAGGTTTATGGTTTTTGGACATATAGGATTACTGTCATAGGCTGAGGATTCACATTGTATTTGTAACCCTTTTCTTTCTAGAGTGGGGACGTAAGACCAGGTTTGACCCTTTGC
>APFE031453500.1:12361-71435 GCA_000404065.3 Pinus taeda
TAGGTTGATGATTCAACGCGGCCGAATCGACATCTTCATGCTCTCGTTCTCTCCAATCCAACATGGTGGGTATCCTGCACACCATAAAAAGAGTTTTAGTAAGCATAAAATCAAATTTGAATGGTGAAATTTGAAGGTATGAGTTTTGGGGTGCGCTTTACACGGGGTACGCACCCCGCCTTCAGGAACAGAGCGTGGGTACGCACCTGGCCTGAAGGTAGGTTGCGTACCCCGACCCTTTTTCCTTTAAAGAAAAAGGTCGGGGTACGGAGGTTACCCATGGGCCACCTGCGTACCCCGAGGAGCGCATCCCAAAGCCCCTATGCCTCCAAAAAATCAAACTAAAACTTAAAATTGAATTCTAAACGGATGAAATTGAAGAGGAGGATGTTGTGGATTACCTGGAGGTGACGGCGTTCAATTTCGACGGTCTGATTTTCCGCAATCTCCACGGGAAGTTTCTTGCCAAAAGCCCTTTTTTCAACCTCAACAGTAAAATGGTAAAAATGACATGGTAAAATGTCTTTTTATAGGTTTTTTGGATAAATAAATGTTATATTTGTTTATTTTTCACCATGGAAAGTCATTTTAATGCATTTTTGCCCATCTCAAACAGGTATGAGTAATGTGTCGCTTTTTGTGCAGGACAGAGGGATTTTCAGGGAAACTTGTCATTTTTCAGAAATCAAACATCAGAGTCATCTTTTAAGCCCTTTTCTGACTCCTAAAACTGAAAAGATTCCGAGCGTTTCTTTTTCACTCGTTAAAATGGAATTAAAAGACGGTCCTCTTACAGCCCTTTTCTGACCGAAAAAACAAGAAAAGATTGCCGGATTTTTGTCGTTTCAAATTCGATATTGGAAATAAAACGACGTGTCCTTGATCGCTTTTTACTTTTCAGGTCAAAGGCAATAACTATGAAAATATCCTTGGTCGCAAGATCAAGCGGTTCTCCTAGGTATTATTTTATACTTTTTCGGGCTTAGGAGACACAACTTTACGAAAAAGTTCAATCTGAGTCTTCTAAGTTTTTCAGACTCTCTAAATATGAAAAGCGTCGAGTTTCTCCTATACTGGACTCGTTAAAATTTCACAGTAAAGGACCTGTTTTATTACAAACAGGAATGGACCACTCCTTCTTAGGGTTCGAATCAAAAACTAAGTTGGACTCATCCGAAGGATGAGCTTACAAACAAGCATATGTTATCCTCCTCAAGCTTGTAAAAAATAAAGAGATACTTGCCAGAAATGGTGGGGGAAAAATGAGAAGAATGAGCCTATTTGATATCTTCTTGTCTCAAGAAAAACCTTACTACCACTCTTGAACACGACACTTATTCATTCACCTGGGTTGGGGAATCCTTTACCTCACAGTTGACCAAGATCATTTGACATCTTTAGCCGGGTTATGGGAGTCGACTTTGAGTCATTTATCACCAAACCATCTGTCGTGTCGTTATGTGTTCAAGAGGTCTGTAAACAAAACATTCAAACACAAAATACCTATCATTCATTATGTCATCATTGAGTCAGTCCTTGCAGCAACATTTCTTCAACTTGAACTATGGTTTCGTGTTGTGGGCTTGCCTGCAACGAGTCGCTTTCTATCGACATCAGCACATTATCTAGAAATTTGATTTAGAAATCGGCAGTACCTTGGAGTCTGCATGCATCAATGGCAGGATTCTCACCTTCGACGTCAGTTTTCATCATTGACTTGCGATCGAAGGATTCCATGAGATGTTCGACACCGACTCATTCATTCACATCTCAGGGATTGTGCTGGGTACTTTGAGAACCATTGACATTACTGGTGGTCTCTCTCACGCTTGTTAACAGTTTACATCATTGACTGGTAATCAAGTGGTTTCTACCATGTTTGAAATCGACTCATTCATTCACATGGCTAGAATCGTACCAATTCGGGGAGAAGAAATGAAGACCCTGGATCTAATCTCCACCATCCAGGCTGCGAGGAGTTTTGTATTCATTATGTTGTAGACCAATCATAAACAGATGGCTGCGCCCATACTGTGTCTACACGAGTCTATGATTATGATGTATTATGAAATCATTCTTGTACCAGAATAGTTAGTCCAATAGTTAAAAAAAAATTCTGAGTATGGGAATGCCTACCTCAGTATGATATGATATTATACATGTATTTTGTGTTGAAAATTGCAGGTTCTGACCGGGCTCTCCGCAAGATGATCCTGGAAATGATAAAGTACTTCACCCTTCCTATATGACTTAACACCCTTATCTATTACAGGCTTCGTACTTTAGGGGGCAATCTGTTACACTGAAATTTGTCACCATGACTATCTACAGTTAATATGGCTCCATCAATAGTCATATTATCCTCCTTGTCAAGTCTCATACCTCTGCTCTTCATGTCAAACTTCAAAAAAGAGAGAAAGTCACTAAAAACATGTTTATCTCTGGGTACGCAGGTTCTCTCTACCTTGCCTGCGTGTACGCATCCCAAACTCATTGTACCTGCGTACTTGTACGCTCTGTAAGCCAAAGGATGGGTGCGTACCCCTGTAAAGGTCAAAAGGCGCGAGTTTCATCTTAAAAAAGTTACTTGTGGTCACTTCTAGAGCCTTCTAGAAGAGTGTTTGACGTGTATTGAGCGCCTCCAGATGGTTCATGCATCCCTATGATAGAGGAACTTATCCCATCAAGAGAGGAGCTACCCCATCCAAAAGAGGGAGTATCCCATTGATGTTGGAACTGAATAACTTCCTCTAGAATACTATAAATACAGGCCTTGGGCCAAAGGAGGGGAGGTTGAAAGCTGAACATTCTAAAGGGTAAATGCTGCTGGAATTAGGACTTCCATTGTTGACTTGTGAGGAGAGATCACTATCCTTCCTTGTTGCCATATTGGGAGTGGGTGAGCTTGTCAAAGTAGAGGAAATCTCTTGTTGGACCCTGGGAGGAGCTTGCACAACACCAAGGCTCAGGTTGTAATGGTTCCTTTTTTGTTTCCTTAATACAAATAAGTCCATTCTTCTCAATGATTTGTTGTTAATGAATTATTTCATGTACTCCTTGGTCTATGTGATGAATATGCTTTGTTTTATGAAATATTCAGGTGTTATGTAATCGTTTGCTTTGTTAGTGTATGCAGGTCTTAAAGTGAAGGAGGAGCTCATCTGGATCAGCAAGGCTGGACTGCTACAACAAGCGTTGGACCTAAGGTAAGATCGGAAAACACTTGGTTTCTCATAGAATAATGTATGTTTAGAGAAGGATTGCTCTTGTTTGGTTTGTTTGTCACTAGAGAGTCTTAGACTCCTAGGGAGGTTAGGTTTGTCCGCAAAAATAACTCTTTCCGCATGACATTCCCCTTCTTCACCTTACTCGCTAAGGCACAGTTCTCCTCATCATGCATGCATGAAGAACTATCTCTGGTGCTCCGTCTGATCTCCTCCTGCACAAGATCCGACCAAAGTCTCTCCCATCCTGGTAATTTCTCCCGACCATTGACAGAGTCCTGATAGGAATGCCAACTCTTCAGAAGACCAAGGAGAGCCAAGCTCACCAAGTCCTCATCATCAACAGTCACCCCCACACTTCCCAGCTCATCCTAGCATTGGGTGAACTTTGTGAGATACCTGGGCATACTGTCTCCATTCTCACACTTGATGTTTCTGAGTTTATCTTTGAGCGCCAACTTCCTGTGATTGCTCTTGCTTTGGAATAGATTTGTCAACGCTTTCCACATCAAGTATGGAGAAGCCTTTCCATGCAGGCTGGACACAATGTGATCCTTCACGCCCTCCAATAGAATCCTTTGACACTTTGCTGTTTTCTTTTTCCAAGCATCAACTTGCGCAGTATCAGTAGGCTTTGGGACCTTAGCCTCTATGAACTCCTTCAGCCCATTGTCATCTAATATTGCCTCCATCCTGTCTTTCCATGCAATATAATTCGAGCTACCCTCAAGAGCATACTCTAATCGCAATCCGTTGAAAGACATTTCAACTTTGACACCAAGAAAGCACTGCTGCAAATTCGAATTCCACCAGCTGAAAAACTCAACCGCTTCTGATCTAAATTTTGTGAGAACAAAGTATTTCTCATACAGAGATTGACTGTATGGGCTTTTACCGGATATCTCACCTTTCAAAGGAAGGATGAATCCAGAGGCTACCTGGCCCGATTACAGGCTCTGCCTGAAGAAATAAAATGTAAACACTTTCTGAATAATAGATCTGATGATCAACAGCTCCAATACCATGTAGAAATTTTGAATAATATGACACTTATTCACAAATATTATCCCGATTATACACTATTGCAGAATACATGCATAATACATAACCTCCTCTACGTTGATCATCAATTTAGCAGCATAAAAAACAATGAAACATCAATCGCATGCACACATTAACACAGTGTGTAACCCGGGGAAAGCATACAGCTGAAAACCCCACACTATCTGTATATTATAATGATTGAGAACATGTAACAATACATAGTACAATACTCCTCACAAGTATCCAGCACTATCTCCGCCTGTTACACACAAAACTAGCTCAGATTTGAACAAGTCACGGGTTCAAATTTCCTCCGCTGCTTTGCCTTCCTCCACTACACAATACAAAGTGAAAATCACGTGAGCACAAGCTACAATTGCCTTGGTATTGGCCCACAATGCACAATCCTCATTGGCATTACTCAATCCATGCATGTGAAAATCTCATGCACAACTGATAGTCACAACTCATCCTTTCACTTACCTCTAACACCTGTCTCTGTTGAACTGTCCATGCACTGAGTTAACTGATGTATTCTTTAGTTCCTTTATGAGTTAATGATTAGTGAATTATCAATTCACACAACTCATCACTAGTGTATTCTTTAGTTAGACTAAATAAAACTAGTTCAACTAAGTCAAACTGAACACAACTCCATCAACTCCACATCCAACTCCACAAAACTCACATGCATGAGTTCTAACTGAAGTCCTCCATGCAATAGCTCAACTAACACAAAAGAAACCACGTGATTCCTTTGGTCAGCTGCATGTGCCACATCCGTAGCTCGAACTGAAGTGCTCCAAGAGAATAAGATAATGTTTAGAGTCCAAATATTACTAAGGGCTAATAATATTTGATTGTTTCTATTTTTAGCATGGCAGTCTAGAAATAGACTCTGATCACTCCATTGTGAACCAAAAATAGAAGTCCATCTATTTTTCCCAACATGACCAATCATCCATAAACAGCATCCTGCAACTCATAGACCATGATCCATATGTCTAAAATAGACATAGTCTAAGAATAGACTTTGCGCCAAAAATAGTTTTCGAGCCCACTTAGTGAAGGCGACTCCTTTCCACTAAGCTCCATCATCTTGTTGCATTCTCAACAGTAAATGGCTGATAGGATTAAAATCCTACCGGATAGAAGCCATAATTCCAAAGCTCGCCGAAGCCATAAGTCCAGAGCTCGCCACACATTTGGCAGACCTTCTCCAGCGCTCACTTGACCTGCCACACCTGCAACAAGTGGGAAAAATTAGCAAATGAGCAAATGGAGAAAAAAAAAACCCAAAAAACCACACAAATACCACCAAAACCTGCAATTGCCTCTAAATGCCACCTTCGACCTTGAACTGGCTGAAATTGGTATTGGCTCCTCCCCAAACAACAAATAGCGCGAATTAAACAACCACCCAGGAAACCCTAAACCACCGGCGGTCCAGACAGAACAACAATTGCAGGTGGAAAACCACAAGAAAAATAGAAACCCTGTTCCAACCATGGATTCGTGCAAGAAAGCAATGGCGGACATGAGCTCAGCCATGGCGAACATCATGCGCAGGTAATGGAGCCCTCTCGCGCCATTGTCGATGGAGGGCTTCGAACAAACACCGGACCTGAACAGAAAACCCACAGGAAAACCACACATCACGGCGTAAAGGCGGAAACGAGCGGGCGAGAGGTCAGCAGTTGAGTTTTAATGGTTGACACACTGCAGAACAGGTGGCTCTCCAAGCTGGACGCGTGTCGTACACCGCTGCGTGTAGTCCACGTGCTTATCCGCCAGGTGGAGGGGAGGGCGCACAGGTAATGGCGTCCCTCCCCTAATGGAATACTTTCAGAAATATTTCGCAGAGGAATAATAAGTATAATCAAATTATAGATAAATATAATATTTAAATCTATACGCACACGGAATAGGAGGGAGATTGTTTTTTACATATATTAAAATTTATGTTCAACTTTTTGTCATGTAATAAAAATTTGTATGTTGTTTTCCATTTCTAAATAAAAAAAGGACATATATATGGTTGGTTTTTATATAGGGTTGGTTTTCTAATATAATTTTTGTTAGGTCGGTATTTTATTACATTTGGAAATAATATTTATATTAATAAATTAAAAATAATAATAATAAAAAAATGAATGTTGGTCATAAATAAAAGATTTCAATTTTTATTTTAATTTTATATCAATTTTATATAGAGAAATAAAGTAATTGAAAATATGAAAAAAAATTACTTTTTAACATGAGAATAATTTCTTCACTGCTTAATATGGCGGTGATAGAAAATAATGTTATTCATATTGCATGATGTGTAATTAATTCTATGTTTAATTTACATGTAATATTTAAAATACAAATCTATTGTTATTGTTATTTTTTAAACAGAAGGGTTAGATTTCTATTACATAAGCTCGATTGCATGGTCATAACCATTTACATATATGGCTATAAAACTTGTTTATGTTATCTTTACTACTTCAACATTTTAGTAAATGTATAACAAAGTCTTTTTGCCTCTACGGGCCCTCTGCACTATAATTCTATATTGAAACCTCCCATAGATTCCGAAAAACTGACTCAAAAACAAATCAAATTTGCATTACATTGACAATCGGGAATTTAAACAGGTTTTGAAAGCCCAACTTCATTTGTTCCAATTCGAATCACCTCTTTTCCTTTGCTCATTCTGGCACTTGATGTAGCGCCACCAGCTTGCTCTTGCCGCTCCTCAAGACCAGATCCTGCATTGCCAAACACAAGCTCCTAGACATCTGCAAAAAGATTGAAGCCTGAAACCTCTATGTTGCTAGAAATTAGCTCTGCCTCTGGCCTCACAAATTTTCTTTCAACTCTTGCTTCTAGCCCTTCGATTTTTGCCTCTGCCAAGCTCGCTTTTCTCTTTCACTCTCCATGAGATCCAAATTTTTGGAGAGAAGCTCCACCCTTCCCATCAAGAATTTGAACAATAGCTCCACAGTTTTCTTCCAATGCACCAACTTAGCTTCGGGGTTTGACCCTATTCCGACACCATAGACAATTGCTCCAGCTTTGAACAAATGTGATGAGTACACTAAGATAAACAAGGAGGAAGTGGCCACATTCCAAAAGATGCCTACTTAAATAACCAATCCTCGTCATTTCTCCCGAGAATGAATGCTCGACCATATTCCAAAAGATGCCTGCTTAAATAGCCAATCCTTGTCATTTCTCCTAAGAATGAATGCCCATTTCTCCATTTAAATCAAATCTCCAATGAGGCATGATTATGTTGCGAATTTATCTTCACGAGACACTGGATCAACATTCCTTCCAACGTATTTAAGAATGACAAAGAAAGGAGATGTGTTCGACTCTCCAACATTAATGAGCCCAGATGAAGTCCAATAGCACCAAGGACCGAGGTCATCCATTTTTCCATTATCCTGGTCTTAACAAACTTGGAATAGAGCACTGCGTACGACAGATTACCACGTAGTGATCTATTTTTATTAGCACCTCCAAGTGGATGCTTCTTAATTAACATGACAAATGCTTTGTGCATGTGGAGTTGAAATGATTTAAATTACTTTTTCATGAGGATTCCAGCTATAATGACCTTTCTAACCACATTAATTCATGGTGGGTTAAGGCATTAAGGTGAATCACTTTCCCCCTCATTAATTTCAAGAATTCCAATTTCAAGTTCCACCTCGAGATTTTCCATTTTTCCAACATCTCCTTTTACGTGCCTAAGTATATGCAATAGAGAGACTTCTTCAATTTTTTTCAACTACAATGCAATTCTTCTCACTAGGGGAGGAAATGAAGAGTCACAAGAAAAGGATGACTTAGTGGTCATTCTAATAATGATAATCGAATCCCCTAGTATTTTAAGCTCTCTTATTCCCTTATTTTTAGTGATATCTAGGCCTTTCCACAGTGTTAGAAATTCAACTCTATTATTTGATGTTGTACCTAAGCCCCAAGCAAATATCATCTCTTCATGTTCTTCAGGGCAGTAGATCACCCTTCCCACTCCTACCACCCCTGGGTTCTCTTTCAAAGCACTGTAAAAAAATAACATGGTTGAAAACTGACTACCTTTCTAGGAATGGAACTCATATTTCCCAATCTTAAATATTGAACTTTCATTGCATTCAACTGACCACTGAAGCTAAAAACATGAACTGGTGAGACATAAATGTTTATCCAGCTCTTTTCCAAATCAAATAAGTCATCGATATCAGAAGCCTAGAGACCTCTCTTTGAAATAGACTCAGAGAGCAAAGACAAGGTTTGGAAAGTTGGACGAATAACTAAAGGCGGTTCATCTTTAAAACTGACTTTGTTTCTTTCTGACCGGATAGTCCAGCACAATTTTCTTGGAAGAGATGCTTAGGCATGCTTGGTAATGGAGGATTGAATCTTATCAATTGGGAAAATGTTGATCTAGGTTTTAAAAATTTCCTACCAACTTGAAGGGATGAAAGATATAAAATGCACTTTTTCGTAGGCCAATTGTCATACAAATAGCGAGAAAGATCAAACATGGAATATATGATAAATTGATTTTTCCTCACATTTACATAATACACACCTCGAAGGGTCATGAATGTTTTTGTGTCTGATATTTTCCGCAGTGAGAACTTTCTCATGTATCAATGTCCAACAATAGGAATTTACCTTTGGGATGGCATCTATATTCCAAATGCACCAAGTCCGACAATCCAAAGAACCACCTTCTATTTGGTTTGGAATTATTTTTGGAGCTAGAAGCCCAAAACAAAAATAAATCAACAGAGCTGATAAGACTCGCTTGATTAATATTATTTTCTCAGTTATATTCAGCCAAAAAGCACTCCAACTTCCTCTTTTCTTCTTAAATTTTTGGATGATCTCCTCCTAATATTTCTTTAAAGACATACCTAAAGATATTGGTACTCTTAGATATTTGAAAGATTTCCACCCAATCTGAACCAGGAAGTCCAAAGATGATGCGATCTCTTACAACGCTACATTAGAACAATTCTAGTCATAGAGATCTTTCTTTTGTTTACCAATCCTCTTGAAAGCTCTAAGTAAACATCAAGGATCCCTTGGAATATTCTTGCTATGATTTTTGAAGCACCATAAAAAATATATATTAATTAATAACAGAAAATATTTTACTATTAACTATAAATAAAATATTTCAATATCCATATTAAATAACATAATTTTATATCAGCTTTATATAGAGAAAAATAAAGTAATTTTAATTTGAAAATTCTTTATCTTTTCACTTTCCATTGCTAGGGATAAGTGTAATTTATTTCATTCTTAACATGGAGTTGGTATATAAGATTTAAAAAATATTAATAACAAAGAAAAGTTTCATGTGTGTCATAAATCACATATTTCAATATGCATGTTATACAGGATTTACGATTGCGGATAAAAGTATCTCCCTAGGTTTCATGGCTAACCTAGAACAATAAAGTGACAAGGAATACAATTATTTCCTTAAAGTAAATAGATGATGGTATGAAGCCTACCTAGAATCCGTCGTGGGCTTCGGTCCTTCTTTAGCTTGAATGCTCCAATCCCAGCTCCGATTGCCAAAATTAGAACTTGCACAATCAGATGACGCAAGCCAAGAAACTAAGAGATTTATGCAGTATCATCTAAATACTTTATTCAATAGATCAACGTGGTATTGAAATTTATGAAATAACAACATCACGTATAGGAACATAGAATTATTTGCATTAATATAAATGGAAGGAGTTTTCAACCATAAATAGGTGTTGATCTTGTAAAAGAGCTCCTCCAAGGCTGACTTATACTTTCTTTATCACAATGTGCACCTCCAATCACCCTAAATGCATGAATTGAAACCTTTCACCACATCAACATAAGGGTAATATCACTCTCCAAAATCCAACCCCTTGCATATGGAAGGTTGTAAATATATAGAGGAGTGGGGTAAGTTGGGAGTTCTTATCCAATTACCAATATAAGGTTTTAGATCCACCTTTGATGGAAGGATGAGATCAAAGGATAAGGGATGGAAACTCCAAAGTGGAGTAGGATAGGATCTAAATGGTTTATCTGAGGTAAATAGTTGTAACAAATTCTAGAAGCTTTTGGAATAGGAGGTGTTTGGCATGGAATCCCCCCCAAGGCATGTTTTGGGGCTCAGAGCCCAAGTTTTGACCCAATCTTGTTGTAAAGCTTTGTGAATTGCAGGCGCGGAGTGCAAAATGTATGATAGAGTCATAGGGTTGTCCGCCCTAGTTTTGTAATGTAATGTTGGCTGGATAGACCGCGGACCATGGGATTGTATAAATAGAGCGAGGCTCTAAGTGTAAAGGAAAAAAATAATAGAATAAGAGAGATAGGAAGAGTCCAAGTGACTAAGTGAAGTGTGTCTTTGGTTCGTAGAGTAGGAGAAGGCTCTGCAGCTAAGTGCAAAGAGGCCTAGTAGTGCGAAGCTAAGTGCGCGGACCCTTGCAGCTGAGTGCGCAGGGCAGAGTCAAGTTTGTAACCAAGGAAGGAATTAATAAAGAGCAGTTTGTTATGATTTTGTGTATCTGTTCTTGGGTTAATGAATGATTGATATAATTTTCAAATATACTGTTTATTTACTACGTGCACCTGTATGAATGGTTTATGTTGTTAAGTATAACTTAAAGCACTCAAGTAGGCTAAAATAATCAACTAACATTGGAATACCAGTAAGGACTTGGGTAATAATGCAGAAGCACAGTGTTCAACCCTCGAGCAGGGCTGCACGAAGGAAGTATATCAGGCTGCGAGGTATGGGAAAGTGCGCGAAGTGACTTGCGCAGGGTCGAACTGCGGACCACTTGAACTCATCAAACATATCTAGGGTGCGGAAACCTGGTTCTAGCACCCTCACATATTACTTCGGGTGAGACCTCAGTCCGCGCTTCGCGGACTATTTCCGAAAGGGCCAGTAGTAACGGGATTTGTTTGGCTAACTTAACTTTGAACCTGGGTCAAGCCCTAATAAGCCAACAAGAGGCTTATGAAATTTCTCTCTTTTTCCCGAATTTTGAGAACCAACACAGGTGAAAAGGGAAGAAACATGTAGGTGATCAACGCAGGCCATAGTGGAGCAACCTGTAGGTGAACACCGTCTAGTAAGAGGCCAGGGTGCGTTGGTCTTAAAACTAACTCAGATGATGCAGTTTAGGGCAGAAACTTTGGGAAATGAAAGGTACATGCTTAGGGCTTTTTGCAATGATAATGACAAGGGGGAATAGGACGTTGATTGATCCCATTAGGAGGCCTATTGATTGGATGCAGCAAAATGACCTATAAGAGAGTGCCCCCTAAAGCAAAAATTCAGAAATGATAAATGATGACTAAAGTACTTTACCTTGTGACAAGTCAGGATCAAGAACAACCGGTGAGTTTCATATGTACAATACATTTACATCATGACATATTTGTTGCTGAGGGAGGCATACCCATACTTAGCACATAAGTTAACATAACATGTACAATGATAAAAAGGACACGTCCACAGATGACTAGTGGTGGAACCATGACTAGATGATTTTCTGTGTGATCATGGCCATCATATATTGCGATTTATGTATAATCCTGAAATCCCAGCCTGGATGGGTGAAAAAAGATCTTGGGTCTTCTATCTCCTTCACACGACCAACCAAGGTATGAGTCTAACCATGTGAATCAATGAGCTAAGGTCGAACATGGTAGACACCATCTGATTATTAGCTAATAATGTAATCCATTGATAGACGCGAGAGAAACCACCGATGATGTAATGGCTCTCAAGGTACTACAATACAATTCGTATGGTATGAATAAATGAGTTGATGTTGAACATCACACAAAATATTTTGGTCGAATTCCATTAATGTAAACTTGTCACTGAGAGCGAGGAAAATTTCCATTGATGTATGCAAGCAACAAGATACCAAGTGGTGTTTCTAAGTCAACTTCTTGGATAATGTGATGATGTCGATAGGAAGCAACCCGTCGTAGGAGGGCCTTGATGTATCTCCCATCAATGGCATGAAACAAATATCATGATTAAGATAGAATGATGCTGACATGAAACTGGATTAGGAAAGGCAAACATGAAATGAAGGCTTAAGAGTATTGTAACAGATATCAATTGAATGACTTGTCTTGAACACAACAACAACACTAAATGGAGTTGGTGGAATTGACCCAAAACTGAAATGGAAGCTCTAAAAAATGGTATGATAACCAAAAGACAAGCAGATTACCCAACCCAACAACCACGGAGATAAAGTGGAAGAGTGTCTTTTTCAAGAGCGACTCGTTGCCATTAACAAATAGAATACCCTATTTTATGAATTTCCCTAACCATAATGGTCAATACCCTTATTTTTTAACAAGAATGAGGAGGAACATATGCTTTATGTGTAAGTTCACCCTTCGGATGAATCCCTTAGAGTATATTTGACGAACCTAGAGAAGGTGTGGTTCAGCCTTCTCATGTTCGACAAGTCCATCATTGTTTGATGTTTTAACGAGTCTAGTGAAGGTAAAACACGACATATTTTTCATGTTTAGAGATTTTGAAAAAGAGGCAAAAAATAAAACTCTAGATGTCCCTTTTCGTAATAGTTTCTAAAGTTGGAAAAGGTAGAAAACAATACTCAAGAGAACCTCTTAGCAATGTTTGACTAAGGTATTCCTTTTCTGTAAATAGTTTATCTCAGTCCGGAAAAGGGTTAAACTTATACTGAGTAGACGCCTTTTCATTACTTTACGAGTTTGAAAAGACAAGTGCTCAACAATATTTTCATATTTTGGAGTCTTGAAAAGAGCTTAAAGAGGACTCCAAGGGGTTCATTTTTCATAGGTTTACATAGCCCAAAAAAGAGAAAAAGTATACTCTTTGGTCAAAATAAACTATTTAAATCATGATAAAAACATGTTAACAGTTGTCGAACTGCTTAAAACATCACAAAAAGGATTAAACATACCTGTTTCATAGTAAAAATGAAGCATATTAAGGTCAAAGCATTAAATATGAATAAAATAACGCGAGAAATGACCATAAATACTCAACATGACTACCCATTTTCACCATTTCACATTTACCTCTATCAGTGAGAGTTATGAGCCCTTTTTTACCTCAATCTTGTGCAGTTGATTGTAGCCAATATTGTGGATCATTCAAAGTACTATCACTTATAGGTAGAAGCTAAAACCCTTCTCTTTGTTTTCATGGTCCAATTTTGTAATTTCATGCAACGTTTTTGAGGTTTTGAGGGTCCTAGGGTTTTAAGAATACACCCTAGGACCAACGCACCCCCCAATATCGAAATATACAATGCACTTAGGCAGACTAAGACTACTGGGGGAGGTGAAAAACTCTGTCTTGCACTACCGGGTTGCATTGGGCATAAAATGCCATCTTGTTTATGAGTTTTCCCTCAAATTTTGTCAAGTTTTTTGCATAAAAAGGATCCTAATGAATCTCTTGTTGATGTTTCAAGTGTTCATTAGCACAAAGTGGAATTCATTTTGAGAAAAATATAACATGAGGAACAAGATTTAAATCTAGCAAATGATCCTGCTACCATCCAGGCACTAAAAAGCTATGGATTGCTAAAATTCTTTTGGCTTCCTGGTATGAGGCAACAAATGGAATTGTTGAAATTCCTTGTTCATTCATGGGATGTTCAAGCACAAGCATTTAGGTTTCGGGAACATCTACTCGAGATAAAGGTAGAGGATATCTACTTTCAGAAGGGTTTATCCAAAATAGGTGCCCCCATCTCTCTTCTAGGTGGGAGAAGTGGTGGGGAGACAGTGAAAGATTATATCACCACCTATTATAGACCTCAATCCCATCCAACCAAGGATGGAAATATCATCATAAAATATGTCACCTAGTTACCTTTGATAACGATCCTATTCATTATCGTGAGATTGGCAGGTAGCTCAACACTACATGTGGCAAGTAAATCATATATGCAGTATAGGGTGGAGTGTCTAGAGTCAACAATCTTCAACAAGAATGAGGGAGTTCTGGTCAATATGAAAGAACAACTGACTAAAGCAAGAGAGAGGAAGTTAAAGAACTTCAACTTGGTTCGATCTTAGTCTCGTTTTCTCTATAACTTGTGGCATTACTTCAACCTCAACATATCATACTCGAGCCTATCGATATGAGGTTACCATAGATGAAAATGTGGATAGATCATATGGCTCGAGATGCAGGTCTGTTGGCGATCAGATTCTCACCAGCCTTCTTTGGGTGGTTGCATAGACAATTCATTATGATTAGAGACTATCCTTATGCAAGGATGGATTTCTGAGATGATCGCAAGCTCATGTTGCCTGAGGGAGAGCAATGGGATGCTACATGTAAAATTCAACCATTTTAAGTTTTTGGAAGTTTGACAATTTTTTTTTTGTTATGTTTCGTGAGACTAAACTATTGATGTTTTCATGCAGATGTGGGATCATTTTGACCTGCATATCTTTTTCGTGCAGAAAGACAACCACATGAGGAGGTAGTGGAACCAGTATAGGTTGTTGTGGTAGGATGAAATGCTCTACAAGATCTTGAGGTAGCTGAGATCCTATTAGAGGCGGAGTGCCACATGGAGGGGTTGACACATGGAATTGATGAGACCGATGTCGACCATATTCTAATGCGACTTCAACGACACACTATCGAAGTGCCTAGTCATGTTGGTCGATTAATACGCAAGATAGCGATGGATGGCAGGATTTCTCACCAAATAAACATTAGCAAGTTGTAGTACTATGAGCTATGAGTCAAGCGTGATGACTATACGATGGATACCATGTAAAATAACATCAGATAGTAGCTCCACCACTACGCTATACTCAATGATGTTGTTAGTAGAGCGAGCAATGAAAATCCCTTGCATACTCACTAACTCGTCATTTAGAGGAAAGATAACCCATGCTGTGGAGGATAGGTTCTGAGTACTACGACTAGAACCATCGCATAACCAATATACGGTTTGAGAGAAGTTGACATATACAAACTAAACATAAAATAGATCAATAGAAACCTAAGGAAACTCGGAAAATACACACTCAACACACCTATAGACAATATATACACAGTGTACTATGCATGGGATCATGCATAGTATTTTTTGAGGTACAACCCATTCTGAGGCCGCAACAATGGAATTCCAACAAAATATACTCTCATAGGCCCCTTTTGCAAGGACTCGCTTGACAATATATGCACCCAACCACATGGGTTGAAACTTCCCTGGACCTAACTTATTAGCCTCCTGGCCATATAAGAGAACTAGGTCTCCTTCCCAGAAAACATGAGGATTGACATTTTTATCGTATTTCGCCTTGACGCATCTTTTATGAGCTTTGTTGGCTAAAGCAACATCACGTTGAGTTTCATCCAAATGATTCAAATTTAAAAGACGCTCCTCCTCTACGAAAGTGGCAGGAAGAAGTTCAAAAACTAGTTTTAACGATGGAATTTCACATTCAATGCGAAGGATAGCTTCTAGACCATAAACCAACTAAAAGGGTATGAATCCAATAGAAGTCCTAACTGAGGTTCAATATGCCCACAAGGTAGCGTAAAGAAGCAAGTGCCAATACGATTTGTTGACCCATACCATACGTTGAAGCATAGTTGTTGGTGTCCCAAATTGCTCTATTTTTACCCCATTTCCATAAACTTTAACCTCTATTTTATCTCTACTTAACCCTCTCTTCCCTGCACTAGTCCAAGATAACTATCTATTCCTACATATGCTTCATATTTTATATTAAGATTTATTAAATCGATTTATTAATCATTTTACATAGACTTCATTCCTATTAAGTACCTCTTGTAACTTATGTTTAATTTCCTAGAAGTAATTGAGAAACTAAGTGTTAATTATGAGTTAGCATGATCAGTGCAGACAGATTCCTGCATCGCCAATGATGATTGTTCTGAGATCTTCGTGAGTTGAATCCTTCCATGCAGACACTTTGGTCCACGACTCCTAGTTCGGTTGCGGACTAACTGAGGATGGATATCGACGGCGTATAATCAGGGATATTTTCCAAGGATGGTCTATGGCCAACGAAGATCGCATTCTATTATAACTATTAACCGATTTTGTAATGATTGGTTGTTAGTTCGTTCGGCTAAAAGGCCTAAATAGGAAAAGGGCTGTAATTAGCAGAATACGGCTAAGGCCGAAAGACTGTATAAAATATAAACTCTAGGTAGAACTAAGCTAGGATCCTTAAGTTGTACTTTCATTTGTTGTGTAATTTTGTATTGTCCTCGACTCTGGGATGGAATTGAGCCATCATGTATATTTATTGATCAAGTAATACAAGGAACTCTCCATGTTATTCACACACTGTGTCTAACTTATATTTTATGTGTACTTGAGTGTTGATTCATTTCGTTTCTTAAACGGGAAACGAGCTGGTTGGCTAGGGCCCAACCAACCCAACTCATTTACCCTTGTGCTTTCACCATTTGGAAAGTGTGTGTGAACATTTATCCTTTGCAGTTGCGTGGTTTGAATGGTTCTTATATTTACTCCTAAAGTTCTGAGTTAAATTCATTTTGTAGTTAAGTGTGAATGGATCCGTGGCTTGGAAGTTTGATTGAGTTTATTTATGTCCTGTAGTTTCTTCTCAGAAATTCTTTATCTACAATTCTTGCCTCGATTTTCTTCCACTTGGGTCGTGCAGGAAGTCTCTTCCTGTATCAGTGCAAGTAGTTTCCTGCACTTCGGTTTAATTATTTATTTCACAATAAACATTACATTTCTTTTCCTACTTATCATTTCAGTTATTTATGCAAACAAATGTACTGCTAATTTCAGTAATCATCCTTAACATTAACAACACATTTCTGAAGGATCTGAGAACGATTACATGAATTTGGTGCAAATACTTTATACTTGCACTTTTTGACTTATGACCAAGGAGCATAAATACTATAACTGGATTTCCGAAGCTAGCTTATACATGCAGATTACTTTGACTACTGCTTTGATTACTTCGAATTGCTTTTGTTTTATGAAGTTTACTTTCATTGCAAGGTTCAATTAATTAAAGAATTTTTTTCTATAGATAATTTATCTCAGAATTTAGTTTTTAATTGCAAATTCTTTTCAGCGTGTCTTTCAATCCTTTTGAAAGTAAATCAGAAACTTTGGTGAAGGAAACTCTACCTCGGTGCAAGAGATGGTCTCTTGTCACAGAAACAGAGTGCTCTAAACCTTGAGGCTTAGAGCATCTCCACAAAGACATAAATCTTCAGTAAGGAAGTTAAAATATACTTTTGCACAAAGGTATTGTACCTACACTAGTGCAAGCAGATTTCAATAATACAAGAACAGGTTGTTTGTGTAGAAGGAAAATCAATTGGGAAACAAATATCTGCAAGGGCCCACTTGTCAGGCTGTTAGCCATCTATCTGAAGATAAGCATAGCATTTCATTCCAGTGTTTAATATTTCTTTCAGTTGTGTGAAAGTTCCTTTACTTTATTTCTTTGCAAATTATTCTCTTACATTCCAGCACTAGAGTTGTTTTGGTGTCAATTGCCTTTAAAATTATTTTATGTATGATTCTGCAACATTTCCTTTAAGAATTAGGACTAAGAATAGGAAAAGTTCATACCACTATTGGCATTGCCTCTGCTTCGTCTCTAAGTTTACGAAACCCTCGAGTTGACAATTAAGTGTTGAGGAGTTTCTTAAGTGCAATTCCTACACCCAACATTTTGGTGCCATTGCCGGGGAGGCGATTTGAATTGGTAAGAATTTTCTGTTTTTTGCAATAGGGGTAAGTCTGCTATTATTTTTTCCTGCAGTGTGCTTCCATTGTTCGAAGCAATTTATAGGTACTGAGTTATTCTTTTGAAAATTGCAGCTTTTATTTGAATTTCGTTTTGTCATTTTTTGAGATGCATGCCTAAAAGAGGTGAGGGTTCGAAGTCCACTAGGGTCCAAAGAAATACTAATAAATCTAAAACCAAATCTCATATTGGGCCTTCTTTTGCAAGCAGAAAGTCCAAACAAACTCAGACGCATCACGTAGGAACAATCCATTTTGGTACTAGTAGCAGGAGTCCAGGTGTGACACAACCCACAAAGGGGAAGAAGGAGGCTATTAGAACCCATAGTCAACCTTTCTAGCCTGTTGAGAGCGCTTCATGTGGAAAAACAACAATGGCAGATCAGGAAGACCATGTAGAAGGAACTGGTGAAAATCAGGTAAATGAGGAACAATCCACTTTTGGATTCCCAATTGAGGATCCTGATACACAAGCACAAATGAAAAATATTTCACCATCATCTTTTCCTCATTTTTGTGGTAAGGTACATGAAGACCCAAACTCTTTCTTATTTGAGTTTGATATTTTGTGTAGAAGTTATGATTATTCATCTGATGCCCATAAGTTAAAATTGTTTCTTGCAACTCTCAAGGATGCAACACTCCGCTCGTTCATGAGACTAGGAGGAAACACTATATCTTCTTGGGAGAAAATGAAGAGAGTGTTCTTGTCAAAATATCAGGAATGTTGTAAAACTAGAGATATTCAAGACGAAATCTTTACTATTGTGCAAAATGATGATGAGACTCTAGAGGACTACTTGGAGAGATTCCTGTATATTTTTCAAAGGTCAAAGCACAAATTTGATCCAAGTACTATTAGAACCTTGTTCTTATGTGAGCTTACTGATGATGCTAGGAATAATTTAAATATGTTAGGACAAGGGGATATTGCTCAAAAATCTTTTGATCAAATTTGTGACTTGTGCCGGAAATTCTTAAGGAACCAATATAGATTCAGTAAAGGAATTCGGAATAGAAACAAGAAAACCGAATATATTGACGCTATAATTATTGGATTAGAAAACAAAAAGGACAATATGAAAATTGAAATAATGAACACTATTAGTAAACAAATAAACTCTTTGAAGTTTCAACAAAAACTGGTAGAGGAACAAGAGTCATTGTCTATTTTTTGTCCAAAATGTAGAAGAAAGCATCCTTTAAGAGAATGTCCTCTCGATATTAAAGAAACTAATAAATGTTCAATTTTTGCAGAGATCCATGCCACAGAAAAATTTCCCTCCATACCTGGGCTAAAATATATACTTGAGGGAGGACAACCTGAAGCTGAATCACTGCATGCTATGGGAGCACGAAGAAACTGGCCTCAAGTAAGTGCAGGTATGGCTCTTGAACCTCCACCGCATTTTTTTGGTTATAATGCACATTCATATTCCTACCCTAACACTAGTCATTCTCAACATTGGCAGCATGGGAACCAATATCAGTATGGAAAACCCCCCCAATCTTGGCAACAAGGATGGAGAGGGCCAAACCATTCACATCATTCACATCATTCCTATCCTGCACCTATGCAGTCATACCCTCCTATGTATGCACCTTACCCAATGCCACAACCATCATTACCTCAACTGATTCATCCAATGCCACCATTTCCTTTACCTCCACTGTTTCGACCTTCTCAGCTACCTGCTCAACCTTTACCCAACCCTAATAACAAAGTGGTACAAATGATCTACTCTATGAACTCGCTTTCTTCATCCAGATACCAGTTTATGCGAGTTGGAGTCAATAATATCCAATTGAGATCATGGAAGATAGTAACCTCAGAAAATCAAAAGCAGACTATGGTGATTATCAATGAGAAAGGAGAGGAGGAAACTCCTGACCATTCTGGAAAATATGACACCATTAAACCTATTCGTGTACCTTTTAAGCCCTTGTCATCTTCTTCCAACTGACCTCCCTATCCAGAGAGGTTAGTTGTGGAGAATAAAGACCCCATTCCTGAGTCTAGACTGGCTTCTGAGCTTAGGAACTTTTCATAAGGGTACCTTTGCTCCAAGCTATTAAAGATATCCCCATCTACACAAAAATCATTCGGTAACTATGTCTCAGGAAGCTAGGAAGGAGAAGATTAGAACCTCAAACCATTCAATTTGTCGGTAGAGCAACAAAGTTAATGATGGGGTGTATGCACATGGAAAAATATACCAACCCCGGAAACCCTATTGTCTCTATTCAGATAGGTGATCTCCTTGTCTCTAATGTACTTATAGACCTGGGGGCAGACATTAACATTATGACCAAGAAAACCATGGATCAACTTGGATTGGTCCATATTCGTCCTACTCCCACTGTGCTCGAACTAGCTGATAGATCTAAAATCAAGTAGGAAGGGGTGTTGGATGATATGGTCATTTCCCTAGAATCTTGGGAATATCCTACAGATTTCATTGTGCTTCAGCCAAAGAATATTGTGGGAGGACATCCCTTGATCTTGGGACGACCATGGCTTGCCATGACCGATGCTTATATCGGATGTCGTTCTGGTGACATGTACATTTCCCATGGAGATTCCAGGAAGAAGGTCACCTTGTATCCACCTGCTAGATCCATTCAGGAGCTCTAAGACACTTTATGGTTAGACTACAGTAGTGATGAGGAGACTCAACTTGTTTCCTTGATACATCCGAATTATGAGTTCTCACACGAGGGTGAAATTCAAGACTTCTTGAATAATCTAGACACCATGCCTAATTTTGAGTCATTGAGCCATATTTTTAGTCTAGATTTTTAGGAAGGATATGACTCTCTACCTCCCTTGCTACCATCTCTAGCGATACCTCTATGTACTCTTGAGCCTAATACCACTCTTGTTGAGATTAGTCCAAGTAAATCCTTGCATATAAGTTCAAACTTGGATCCTTCCTAGCAAGAGCAACTTGTGAATTTGTTGCGAAACAATCTTGATGCCTTTGAATGGGGCTATGAAGATATGAAAGGCATCCCCCATATCTATATTCAGGATGGAGCCCAACCTATTTGATAACCCCAAAGGGGAATGAACCCAGCTCTAAGAGATGTTGTAAAGGAAGAATTGCAAAAACTCTTAGATGTTGATTTTATCTATCCTATTTCTGACAGCCAGTGGGTCTCTCCATTGGTATTGGTCCCCAAAAAAGATGGGAGATGGTGCTTTTGTATTGAATACAAAGAAATGAACAAATCCACTCTCAAAGATTACTTCCTCCTTCCTTTCATCAATCAAGTACTTGATACCCTTGCTGGTAAGAAGTACTTTTGTTTTCTAGACGACTTTAGCGGGTATAACCAGATATAGATTGCACCCGAGGATCAAGACAAAACCACTTTTACATGTCCATGGGGTACATTCGCTTATCAAGTACTTACGTTTGGGTTATGTAATTCTCCAGCTACCTTTCAAAGGGAAATCTTGGCTATTTTTGCTGACCTTGAGTGTGTAGAAATCTATATGGATGACTTTTCTATGTTTGGTGATTCATTTCAGGAAGCCCTCAAGAATCTAGAAAAAGTCCTTCTTCGCTACCAAGAAGCTCATCTTTCCTTGAGTGACAAAAAATGCAAATTAATGTGCAAGGAAGGGTAGTTCTTGGCCATCTTATTTCTGACAAAGGTATCCAGGTTGACCATGCAAAAATAGAAATTATATTGAGTCTCCCTATACCCAAAAATCAAAGGGAAGTGAGAGATTTTCTAAGACATGCGACCTACTATAGGAGATTCATTGAGAATTTCTCAAGCATAGCTACCCCCCTTTTTAGACTTTTGGTTAAGGATAGTGAGTTTTCTTGGTCCATAGTTGCAACCAATCCTTTAAGACATTGAAGGAAAAATTAGTCCAGGCACCAGTTTTGAGAGGACCAAACTGGTCCCTGCCATTTCATATTTCCTCTAATGCCTCAGATACTACTATTGGTGCAACTTTAGGACAAGAAGAAGACAAACAATCTTATGATATTTATTTCATTAGTAAAAAAATTTCACCTGCTGAACTAAATTATACGGTTACTGAGAAAGAGTTTTTAGCTGTAATTTTTTCCGTTAACAAATTCAGACATTATATTACAACATATGAAGTATTTGTACATACTGACCATTCGGCAATAATATATTTGATGAATAAACCATTAACTAGCAGTAAGGCGACTAGGTGGTTATTATTGTTACAGGAATTTAATATTACCATTATTGATAGACCAGGAAAATTGAATGTAGTAGCAGATTATCTTTCAAGATTAAACAATCCTGGTGAAGCAATTCTTGTTGATGACGATTTTCCTGACGAACATCTTTTTGTTGTGTCAACAAAATCGCCATGGTTTGCTGACATAGCTAACTATTTAGTCACTCGAAAATTACCACCTCACTTATCCGCTCGTCAAAAGAAAAATATCATACAGAAAGTGCTACATATTCCTAGATTCAAGGAGACATCTTTTACACCGAAGCAAATCTCATTATACGTAGATGTGTAAGAGAGGAAGAGGTGTTTGATATTTTAAAATTTTCCCATGATGAACCTTGCGGGGGTCACTTCACCGATAAGCAGACCTTCATATATAGTGTTACAAGCTGGCTATTTTTGGCCTTCCTTGTTTAAGGATGCCAAATAATATGTCAAGCGATGTGATAGCTATCAGCAAGTTGGCCAGCCTAACCAAACCATTGAAATGCCTTTGTGTCCTCAGGTTATGATTGAGCCTTTTGAAAAATGGGCCATTGATTTCGTAGGACCAATAAATCCTACATCATTAAATAAAAAAACATATTTTGGTTTGTACAGATTTCGTTACAAAATGGGTAGAAGCTAAAGTTGTTTCTTTTGTTCGTGAAAGAGTTGTTGTTGATTTTATTTTTTACTCAAATATTTACTAGATTTGGTGTGCCTAGAGAAATTGTTTCTGACAATGGACCACAATTTATTTATAATTTGGTACAGGGTGTGATGGAGCAGTACAAGATATGACACAGGAAATCCACACCGTATCACCTGTAAGAAAATGGTGAGGTGGAGTCCACAAATAAGTTGATTGAGTCCATCCTCACAAAGACAGTAAATATTCATAGAAAGGATTGAGCTAACAAATTACCGGAAGCATTGTGGGCATACCGAATCACTTGGAGAAACAGCACAGGACACACACCATATGAGCTAGTGTATGGAAAACAAGTCCTCTTGCCGATAGAATTCTAGATTAAGACTTTCAGGGCTGCAACCCAATTGGGGCTATATCGCTCTAAAGTACAGCAGCAACATCTTCTACAATTGAATGAGTTAGATGAATTTCGATGGGATATTGTCTAGCAGAACATCTCGGTTCAACAGCAATGCAAGAAGTGGCATGACAAGTCCATTCAGAAAAAACAATTCCAACCAGGTGATTGTGTACTCCTTTATGATTCTAGATTCAAATATTCTAAAGGGAAATTCCACACATGCTGGATGGGACCCTATGAGGTGGTCAAAGTGTTTGAAAATGGAGCTGTAGAAATTAAAACTATTGATGGATGGAATTTTGTGTTCCTTGTAAATGGTTATAGATTGAAGGTATATTTTCAGCCCCTTACTAAAGGAGATTTGATGTAGCAAGTCCAACAACAATTTGAAAAGGAGATGGTAGGTGGTAACACCAACCTGTTGAAGATTTGATTCCTTCTTGTCCTTATTAAAAATAATAAAAACAAAAAAAAAACAAAAAACAATCCTGTAATTATGAAAATCAGTTGACTGACATGATTGCAGAAGGATCAACCTGAAAACTAGCATGCCGGTAGGAAGATCCAAATTTTAATAAAAAGGGAATGTTACTTGAAATTTAGATATGTTGGCTACCACCAAGAAGAAGTAGGTTCGAGAAACCGAGCCCTTACCCAGGTTTGGGGTAACTAGCATGGAAATTTTTATCCAAGTAAACGCTTAATTCTCGCCGCAATTACTTTTTCCGGCACCAGTGCAGGCAAATTTTCAAGGTAAAAAGAAAAAGAAACTTTGCCTTTATTCTATTTCCCGTTTCCAAAATTCCCACTATTTTCTTTTCTAAAATCCCCAACGAATTACCTTCCTCTTTCTTCTAAGAAAACTACCCTACTCGATTTCGTAAAATCCCTCTTTTCCCTTGAATTTTTTCCACATCGCGTTTCATTTATCCCCCTTGGTGATATTATTCCTGGAAATCTCTGCTGTAATGTTCCTTCCCATTCTAAAAATTTCCCTTTTCCCACTTCTTTATTCCCTCATAAATTGATTGTAGAATTTGATGCAGTCAATCTAGAAGGCATGCTCATGAAACACCAAAGGATGGCGAATAAAACTTTTCTTGTATATTGAGGCACATTTTTTTAAGTCCAGCTACAAAATTGTGTTCTATCAGAATTTTTGTTTTTGTAAAGTCCTTGGTGCACGATGCGCAGTGCAAGCAGGATCAGTGCAGGAATGCAACCGATTGTGGAAGCAAGTGTAAAATAAAATTCACACAGTCCAGGAGCGTCTTATGAAGGATGTTTATGGATCTTTATTTTCCTGCACATGAGTACTGATATATCATAGCATTTTATATTTCAATTAATACTCTGTTTTATCATTTACTGACTTAGGAAAAATTTTAAAGTGTAAGATGTATTTGGTTCAGAGATCTCACTTTTTAATAAGTATTGAAGTATATCTTGATTATGATTGGAGACAAAATGGTAAAAAATACACTCGAAGCTAGGTTTTGCTGGGGAAAATCAGTGTTGGGCACCATGGAGGGGTGAGAGGGAGGGAGCTCTACTCCCTCCTATAGGCAGCTAGTCTCCAATAGCTTCAAGAAACCACTGGAAGTTGAAACCAGGAGTTCAAGAAAAGGGAAATAGGAGAATAGAAATGCACAGGGGCAGGAAGATAAGTAGGAAGAAGTCAGAAAAGAGAAGAGAATAGAGGGAGACAGTCAGAAAGTTGAGCACAGAAGTCGGGCAGGACCATGTAAACCTAGGGTGACCATCACAACCTGAGTGGTGTTAAGTGATCCGGCGCTACAGGTGCATAGGGAACACATGGCGAATTATGCAGTGATATGTAAATTCATGGGGTTATGGCCTATGGAGAAAGCGTTAAATGCATGGATAAAGAATCATTGGAAACCTAAGGGAGACATAGATCTGCACCTTGGATCCAAGGGATTCTTCACAGTTGTTTTTACAAACATAGAGGATAGAGACAGGGTGTTTGAGGGAGGGCCATACTTCTATGATGTTGCAAGCCTCTATATGTGGCCATGGATGATGAATTTTGTTCCAGAGCGAGAGAAATTTACTTTGGTTCCGGTATGGGTAAGACTCTATTCCCTACCTCTAGATTATTGGCAGCCAAAACCATTAAAAGCCATAGGAAATAAACTAGGGCATTTTTTTAAAATATCAGAAGCCACATTGTGAGGAAAAAACACCTCCTTTGCATGCATATGCATAGAAATGTACCTTTTGGGAGCTCTACGAGATGAGTAATTCTAGAAGTATATGATGAGGAGTGGGCGCAGGCAGTGGACTATGAGCATGTCCCTTTTCGATTTCGCAATTGCGATGAACACGGGCACCTCTATAGAGATTGCCCTTTAAACATAATTGAGAGTAGTATTAAAGCCACCTTAGGAAAAGAAATGGAAAGTTTCACCAAAATGGGAGGTAGAGGCAGAGGAGGGAGAAACAACCAGAAGAAATACAATGAGGAAAAGCAACCTAGTCAGAATAGATTCAAGATTTTAGAAGAGGAAGAGGGGCACGATAAAGAGTACTAGGAACGGGAGGATAGCCATGTAGAAAAGGAAAAGGAGGACAGAATGGAGAACAGGCCTAAAAATAGCCAACACAAGGAGGATCAGCTGAGCACTATGGAACTTGACAGGGACCAAGAGATGACCCCAAGTGAAATGGGAACGAAGGATCATGATCTGTAGGATATTCTTGAAAGGGAACATCTCAAACTGGAAAAGTTCCTAGAAAATGGACAAACCAAAGGAGTGGATTCACTACCTCAAGAGGAGTTTAACATAGTGAAACAACTATTCCTTTGGAGAACTCAGGAAAAAGGGGTTGGGGTCAAAAGAAATTATGACAATCAGGACAACGGAGGGGTTAAAACGATGGAGGCAACAAATGGGACAAGCTCCCAAGAACCCAAGTAGGAAAAGAGTAAGAAAAAGACAAAATGAGTTGTTGATAGAGTGTGGGAAACTCATGATCAACTCAGATAAGATGAAAGACCTAACTAGTTATTCATTTACAAATCTTTCTTAATGAAGCTTACAACATGGAATATTAGGGGTCTAGGAAACAAAAGGAAACAAAGAAATCTCAGCAATAGAATGAAAGAGGAAAAACCAGATATGATATTTATCCAGGAAACAAAATGTTCAATAGACAAAATTAGAGAAATAAATAGCAAATGGTTGATTAAATATGAATATCTATAAGTTAAAGCAGAAAAAACAGCAGGAGGAATTTTGACACTTTGGAGCCCTCAAAAAATAGGGATTGTAGATGTTGAAGCATCCAGGAACTATCTATCAGTGGTCATCCAACCTTTGGGGGACAAGGAAGTTTATTTAATCACAAATGTTTATGGTCCACAAAAGCCTGAAGACAAACTTAGGCTTCTTACCTCGCTAGAGGAATTAAGAGAAAGACATTCAGGTATCCTGTGGATTTTAAGAGGCGACTTTAACATGATTCGATCCCTAACGGGAAAAAAAGGTGGAACCAGATCACTTGGCAGAGAATCCATAGTGTTTCAAGATTTCATAAATAACATTAGGCTCGTAGATACAGAGACAAGTAATGGTCTCTTCACCTGGAATAATAGAAGGGGAGGAGAGTCTCAAGTGGCCTCAAAACTAGATAAATTTATTATCTCGGAGGATCTCATCCTTACAGGCCTTGACATGTTAGCTATGATACTCCCTTTTGGTGGCTCGGATCACTGGCCTATTCAACTTGAAGTGTCCTTTATAGGAATTCTAAGAAACAAACCTTTCAGGTTTGAAAAAATTTGGCTCACCCATCCTGACTTCATTAGCAATATTGAAAAATGATGGACAGAGGATATGCAAGTTCAAGGTACTAAAATGTTCCTTCTGCAACAGAGATTGAAACAAATCAAACTCAGGCTTAAGGATTGGAATAAGAATGAGTTTGGCAACACCTTTAATGCCAAAAAAGTAGTTGAGAGGAAGCTACAAGAAATCAATCAGATCCTCATTACAGATGGATTCAATGAGGAGAGAAAGGCACAAGCTGACCATCATCAACAGGAATGGGAAGGATTATGCAAGCAAGAGGAGATATTCTGGAAATAGAAATTGAGGGTACGATGGTTAAAAGAAGGAGAAAGGAATACAAGTTTTTTTCATAAATCTACCATGGATCATAGATCTCATAACAAGATCTCAAAATTCAAAGATTCTCAAGGAAATCAACTCAATACCCACAAAGAAATAGAAGTTTCTCTGCTTCAACATTTCCAATGAATAGCAGAGGAACCTCTCATAGACAGATCACAATCCATCAATGACTTTACAAAGCATATTCCTAAGCTGGTGACAAGAGAATACAATTATAATCTAAAAAAACCAGTGAATGAAGAGGAGGTTAGTGAGGTCATCAAAGAGATGCAAAATGGGAAAGCACCAGGTTCGGATGGTTTCAACGTTGACTTCTTTAAAGCATGTTGGGACATAGTCAAGCACGATATCCTCGATGTGGTAGAGGACTCTAGGAAAAACAAAACTGTTTTGAAGGCGCTCAACACCTCTTTCATATCCTTGATTCCAAAGTAGGATAATGCTATAACACGAGACAGATTTAGACCAATAGCATTATGCAATGTGGTGTACAAAATCATCTCCAAAATAATTGCAAATAGGATTATTCTTCCTACTCTCGTGTTTTAGGAACAAACTGAATATGTGGAAGGTAAGCAAATTCTCAACAACATCATTCAATCTCACAAGGTGGTTCACTCACTTAAGAGTAATAGATAGGCAGGAATGATTATTCAACTTGATCTAGAGAAGGCTTATGATAAACTAAGTTGGGCATACATCAGGAAAGTTCTAATAGCATATGGCTTTGATCTTAACTGGGTAAGATGGGTAACGTCCCTGATAACCACTTCCAGTTTTTCAATCCTGTTAAATGGTTCACCGTCCAAAACCTCTAAACCTTCAAGAGGACTCAGACAAGGAGATCCACTCTCTCCCTTCCTTTTTATTATCATGATGGAAGGGCTTGGCAGAGCTATCAAATTGGCCAAAGAAGAAGGCAAATTATAGTGTCTCAAACTCACCCTAAATGGAGATGCTTTGACCCTTCAACAATTTGTAGACGATACCATGCTGCAGGGTTTACCCACGGTCAAGGAAGCTCTAGCCTTCAAACAAATACTAAGTGACTTTGCAAAGGCTACGGTATAGAGGTAAGCCTCACCAAATCAAATATTTTCTTTTTTAATACTGACATTGCTATTCAGAGAAATATATCTAGAATGCTTGGCTTTCAAGAGATATGCTACCCTCCAAATATTTGGGAGTACCACTAACAGACAAACCCCTGAGCAAAGCAATCCGGGAGCCTGTTACTAATAAAATCCAAGACAAAATTTGAAAGTGGACAACTAGGTCTTTGAATTTAGCAGGAAGACTAGTGCTCACAAAAGTTGTCCTCCAAATGGTCCCCATATTTATGTTTTATGCCCTTCCAGCTCCCAAAGGAGTTATGCAACAATTTAGAAACATCCAAATATATTTTCTTTGGGGCAAAGGGGAAGAAAAACAAATGGGCTTTGGTAGCCTAGGAAAAGCTCTGTAAACCCAGGACACATGGAGGCTTGGGACTAGATGACCCTGAAACACTAAACAAAGTTTTGGGAGCAAAACTATGGTGGAGATGGCTAAAAGAATTAGCTTCCCCTTGGGCCAAAATTTGGAAACAGAAATATGCAAACAACTGGATGGAAAGGGATCATATTAGAATGTCAGGGCTCATCAAAGGCTCCCACATTTGGAATAAAGCCTAAGAGAATAGAGAAATTGTTCAGAAGCACAGTTTCTGGGAAATTAGGGATGGAAACCTTGCTTGGTTTTGGGAAGATAATTGGCAATAGGAACCTAAACTGTTTAGAATTTTTCCATATCAAGAACGATACTGACAGCAAAGGGTTAATCGGGGTAAAGGACTTTTGGGAACAGGATAGAAGCGAGGGAAAATGGAGAATATGGAAGAACCTGGTATACAGTGATGACTCCCTATTGAAGACACATGTAGAAGCTTTAACAACCATCTTGGACAAGAGAAGGATTCTAATATCAACATCTTCAGACCAACTGAGATGGGGCAAAAACAATGAAGGCAATTTTAACCTCAAAGAAGCCAAACGCATGTCCCTTGGGTTTGACTCTCCAAACCCTGATAGAGTATGGAAAGACCTATGACAGAACCAAAGGTGGATGAAAATCAAACTCTTCACATGTTTAGTACAACATAAAAAAAAAATTGACTTGGGAAAACCTAAGGAAAAGAGGAGTAGCACGTCCATCTAGATGTCAGCTATGTGAACTACAAGAAGAAACAATGGATCGCCTACTCAACCTTTGTCCTTTCACATCCACCTTGTGGAATTGGGTGGCTTCAATTTTCAGACAAACTGATAGGGACATGGGCAGCATCACCAGCACTTTGAAGAACTGGAGGAAAAATTTATCTGATAATGAAATAATCAACATTACTTGGGCTTTAGTTCCAGGCTTTCTAATCTGGGATGTCTCGAAAGAACGCAACAACAAAATATTCACAACCAGGAAAGGTTCCTCCCAGAGCATCATGTCTCAGATTATAAGACAACTCAATGAGACAGTAGGAACTCTCTTAAAAAACCCCCCTAAGAACAAACCTAGAGATTCGAATGTGCAAATACCACTGCATTTGGGTCTACAGGGGCTTTTTCCCCGGGGCAAAAACAAGAATGTAAGTCACATAACAATGGATAAGGATTTCTGGCAACCTCCCCTTCATGGTTTCTTGAAATGCAATATAGATGGAGCCTCAAAAGGAAACCCTGGCATGGCTGGTTATGGAGGAGTCATAAGAGATGATAAGGGTTCCATAAAAACTATATTTCACAGTCATTTGGGGAAAGCCACTAACAACATGGCAGAGCTCATGGTCCTTGAGCAATGCTTAGAAACCTTGAGGGACTTAAATCTGAATAATACCATTATTGAATTTGATTCCGAATTGATTAGTAATTCGGTGAAGAAAATTAGCTATGGCTCATCTCCAGACAAAGCTTTGAGACATTGGCGGCTTCTGCAAGTCTATCAATGTATTCAATCTCACTTGCAGAATATGAGGACCCTTAGTTTTATACATGTACGCTGAACAACCAACAAATTAGTGGATATCTAGGCTAATGAAGGCGTACTCTGTTCTAAGAGTGATAAAATATATGACTGGACAGAGATCCCCCTGGGGAGATTGAGGGAAGAATGTATCTAACAGGTGACTTCTGATAGGGAGCTCTATCAGAGCAGGGGTAACAGGCCGAATGAATATGGAAATAAAGGAACATGTCTTGAAAATAATCAAATAGGATGTCAGGTACTCAGCAGTCTATCATTGGCCTTTAGGCAGGAACGTGTACCCTGTAATCTACAAACCCATGATTCTCAAGCAGGATACAACACATCGGTATAATCTTCATTTGAATATGAAAAATAATAAAAATGGCCTCTCAATTAGCAATGCTGGGAGAGTCATTATTGTGCTAGCAAATAGGAGGTATAGAAGCAATCTTGTGAATTTCGGGGGGCAAACAGCATGGCAGTTAATTTTCCAAATAGACCCGAAATGCATATATGTGATGACTTTCTCAGATTTCAGGTCCGTAAAAGTTGTTAAATCCCGAGCTAGTCTCTCAACAAGGCTGGGATCGCGTGCATCTGGGGGATTTCGGGCTGTCAACATGCTCGAAGGTTATCCTCCCATGCAGACCCGAAATATTTTAGGCAGCCGACTCATAAAGTTTATTGAGTCCGATTTATCATTTAATGGGTGTGCAATTTGGCTCCTCGAAATTGATTCCCGAATGTTTGATCTCACGAGGCAGATCATATGGCTTTGGTGTGAGCAGGATTTACGGAAGTCTAGTTGTTTGGTTGGGTGGGCCCTTGGCCCAGTTTATGGGCCTTTGGCTCGTTTTCCTTGGCCTAGGGCGGCTCGACTATTCTAAGGACCACAACGCTTTTGGGCTTTATGTAAACTATGTAACTTGTTTTTGGGATAAAATTGAATAGAAAGACCTACTCTTATTTCATAAAAGAAAAAGTATGTCTTGATTGAATTATGAGGCAGACTGTGGGATAGTACTATTGTCCGATAGCTTGTATTCACCTTCCTTGAAAGAATCTCGCATTACTTGTTCATTATTATCTTACCTCGTAACCCGATCATCATGACCATTGCACCACCACTACATAAACCTCCACTACACCCAATCATTATTGCTCACCCGCAATAGGTTGATACAAATCTGCACCTAATACAAAGAGTTGTTTTCATCATGATCGTTTGAGTGGGACTGAAAAGACGGAGGATGGATGAACCTCCAGCATAAAGCTCTAAGCAATTGTTGGTATCACTCATTGAAATCATTTTGAGGTTGTGACCAATAATTATGAAGTGTAATTCCAACATGGAATCCATAAGAAATGAGTCGTCGTCCTTGAAGGAGATGGAGTAGACTGCGGAATATCAGAACAGTCTTGCACTATTGCAAGAATTCGGGTTCCTTCCATTCATACAGAAGTTCAACAATTTCAACATGGCTGTGGTAATAGAATTCGTGAAGACGTTTAAAGGAGGCCGAGTCAGGGTCAGCTCATTAGAATTCGAAGTCACGAAGGATTCCATTGCGCAATCTACAGGCTTGCCAACTACAGGGGAGAAGTGGTTCAAAAAGGAGCGGCTCGAGAAGAAACGATGGCATCAATTTGTGGTTAACAAAAAGCTTACGTTTGATTGGAAGAAGGGACTTTTGTAGAGTGCCATGATCGGGAAATGGTGAGGCCTCCTGTTCATATTGCAAAAATTTGTGACCTATGAGGGACGTTATACATTAGTTTTCATGTATCACCTTCGGCTGTTGCTGCACTTTGAGTCGGGAATACTTGTTAATTTCCCTTACTTCCTGCTCAGAAATCTCGAGAAAATAGTGAAGGGTGTGTAGAGTGGGAACGCAATCCAGGCTGTGAATAAGCTATATCATCATGGGCTTATCACAATCCTCGTCAAGAAAGTGTTGGAAGAAAAGGGAGTGACCTGGGAAGCATTCCTGAAGGAGTCTCGAGCGAGGAGTGCCGGGAAGTATGTTTAAGCAAGAGTACAAGAAATAAAAGGAAGGCAAAGACATCGTTCCCTACCAATCAAAAATGTAAAAGCATGTTGGTGCAAGTAGAAAATAGGTCTATCAAAAATACTCCGCCCTCGGCAAAGAAAAGAAAAATCAGAACCTTGATGAGGAAAAAGACTGTCTCTCAAGGGACGAACCAGTTAAGCTCTCCGATTATGGTTGATGAGTCACCCCAAGTTTCCCCCAAAGATCACAATCTTTCAGTGCTTGCAGATGCAGCAACCCAGACTGTGGTAGAAGAAAAGAATGTGGAAGATGACATATTGTTGTCTACCTTTGTCCGCAAGTTAAGAAAGAGGAAGACAACACTGAGTGTAGGTGAAGTCCCAATAGAGGGTCATGAGGATGAGTAGGTACAGAATATGGAGACCCTCGATAATTTCAATGAACAAGAAATTGAGACCCTCAATGCTTTTGAGGAACGGGGTACAGAAGCCCCTATTGTTTTTGAAGAACAGGGTACCAAAACCCCTGCTGGTTTAAATGGACAAGGTACTAAATCCCTTGAAGAATTGGAAGAATAGGGCATTGAAAACCCTAAGGAGTTAAGTGCACAAGGCACTGAAACCCTTGGCACAAAGGCTATGGAGGGCATCAAAACCCTCCATGACAAGGAAATCTCGAGCACATAAACTTTTGGCTACGTCATAATGCAAACACTGGACGATATTGACCTTGATAATGATGGGACTTGTTTCGAGTCTGTTGCAGAGAAGATATTTACAACAGAAGATCTAAGCACGAAACCCTCTACTCTCTACCTCAACAGCCGAATAGTATAATTGGAGCAGCAAATTCATGACTTGGAGGCTTTGAACCAGGTCATGAAGGAGAAAAATTGGTAGAAGCAAAGCAAGGTAGAGCTGCTCGCAGAGGTCAAAAAGAAGAAACAAGAAGTAGAAGTATGGAAGTATTGGGCTTCCGAATGCTACAAACACCTCAATAATGTGACTAATCATCTGAAAAGAGCTCGAGATAAAAAGGCGAAGATAGTGAAAGCAAGAATAAGCATTGAAGTTCAGGATTGAGAGCTGACCATTCATTTTCGAGGATTTTTTGAAGAAGGCAAAATGTTGTGTGAGGACACACAACAACTTAGGGATGGGAGGATGTTGGTGTGACAAATTGCTCTATTTTTACCCCATTTCCATAAACTTTAACCTCTGTTTTATCTCTACTTAACCATATCTTTCCTGCACTAGTCCAAGATAACTATCTATTCCTACATATGCTTTGTATTTTGTATTAGGATTTATTAATCATTTTGCATAGATTTCATTCCTATTAAGTACATCTTGTAACTTATGTTTAATTTCCTAGAATTAATTGAGAAACTAAGTGTTAATTATGTTAGAAAATTATATATTACGGAGCAATGGAACACATAAAATATTGCAGAAATATAAACATAGAAAACACATAAAATAAGAGAGACACAGATATACGTGGTTCACCCAGTTTGGGCTACGTCCACGGAGAAACAACCAATCCTTATTTTATTATATTATCCAGCAAACTGAAGAGATACAACCTACAACAGATCTGTTGTAACTCCCTCTTCACTCTCAATCTCCTCTCTTTTCCTCACTCAGAATATAGATCTACATAGACGCAATTCAATTCCCTCATATATAGTGAGGGGTTTCCTTCTAGGGAAAAAAACCCTAAATTAAACACAACTTCTACTGTTAGATCATCGACCTAATGAACGACCCAGATTGACTAGAAATTACTAGACTTTTACAAGGAAATTTTACATCTATTTTTAGCTTCGAGGGCGCTACCACCGAGCCCCCGCAGGGGGACTGCTAGCCCTTAGACCCCCCAGCCAGGGGGGATCAGTCCCCCCGAACCCCCACGGGGGGGACAAGTCCCCCCCACAACCCCCCACGTGGAGGGGTGTACATTCTTCCTGGGGTATAATCCGGCTGAGACCTTTGAATACAGAAGATAATTAGGCTCCATACCCAACAAATTATGAGTTAGCATGATCAGTGCAGGTAGATTCCTGCACTGCCAACAATGATTGTTCCAAGATATCCATGAGTTGAATCCTTCCACGTGGATGTTTTGATCCACGACTTATAGTTTGGTTGCAGACTAACTGAGGATGGATATCGATGGCGCATAATCAGGGATATTTTCCAAGGATGGTCTACAGCCAGCGAAGTTCACGTTCTGCTATAACTATTAGCCAATTTTGTAATGATTGGTTGCTAGTCCGTTCAGCGGAAAGGCCTGAATAGGAAAAGGCTTGTAATTAGTAGAATACGGCTAAGGCTGAAATACTGTATAAAATATAGACTGTAGGTAGAACTATGCTAGGATCCTTAAGTTGTAATTTCATTTGCTATGTAATTTTGTATTACCCTCAGCTCTGGGCTGGAATTTTGCCATTATGTATATTTGTTGATCAAGTAATACAAGGAACTCGCTAGGTTATTCACATGTTGTGTCTAACTTATATTTTATGTGTACTTGAGTGTTGATTCGTTTTGTTTCTTAAATGGGAAATGAGCTGGTTGGCTAGGGCCCAACCAACCCAGCACGTTTATCCTTGTGCTTTCGCCATTTGGAAAGTTTGTGAGAGCATTTATCCTTTGCAGTTGTGTGGTTTGAATGGTTCTTATATTTACTCCTGAAGTTTTGAGTTAAATGCATTTGGTAGTTAAGTGTGAACGGATCCATGGCTTGGAAATTTGATTGAGTTTATTTCTTTCCTATAGTTTCTTCCCCGCAATTCTTTATGTGCAATTCTTATCTCGATTTTCTTCTGCTTGGATCATGCAGGAAGTCTCTTCTTGTACCAGTGCATGTAGTTTCCTGCACTCTGGTTTAATTATTTATTTCACTGCAAATGTTACATTTCTTTTCGTGCTTATCATTTCAGTTATTTCTGCAAGCAAATGTACTGTTAATTTCAGTAATCATCCTTAACATTAAGAGCACATTTCTGAAGGATCTAAGAACGATTACATGAATTTGTTGCAAACACTTTATACTTGCACTTTATGTCTTATGACCAAGGAGCATAAATATTATAAGTGGATTGATGAAGCTAGCTGATACATGCAGATTACTTTGACTACTGCTTTGATTACTTCGAATTTCTTTCATTTTATGAAGTTTACTTTCATTGCAAGGTTCAATTAATTAAATCGTTTCTTTTCCTTAGATAATTTATCTCAGAATTTAGTTTGCAATTGCAATTCTTTTTAGCATTTCTTTCAATTCTTTCGAATGTAAATCGGAAACTTTGGTGAAGGAAACTCTGCCTCGGTGCAAGAGCCGATCTCTTGTCATAGAAACAGAGTGCTCTAAACCTCGAGGCTTAGAGCACCTCCACAAAGACATAAATCTTTAGTAAGGAAGTTAAAATATACTTTTGCACAAAGGTACTATACCTACACTAGTGCAAGGAGATTGCAATAGTACAAGAACAGGTTGTTTGTGTAGAAGGAAAATCAATTGGGAAACAGATATCTGCAAGGGCCCACTTGTCAGGCTGTTAGCCATCTATCTGAAGATAAACATAGAATTTCATTCTAGCATTTAAGATTGATTTCAGTTGTGTGAAAGTTCCTTTACTTTATTTCTTTGCAAATTATTCTTTTACATTCCAACACTAGAGTTGTTTTGGTGTCAATTGCCTTTAAAATTATTTTATGTATGATTCTGCAACATTTCCTTTAAGAATTAGGACTAAGGAAAATTTCATACCACTTCTGGCATTCCCTCTGTCTCTAAGTTTACGAAATCCCCGGATTGACAATTAAGTGTTGAGGAGTTGCAATTCCTGCACCCAACAATAGTCTTAAGAATTGTGTTAATAGCCTCAACCTTTCCGCTAGCTTGAGGATAGTAGGGATTGGAACTTTCATTTGAAATTCCCAACTTAGTATTTATTTCAGTCATCATATGATTATGAAAATGTTTCCCGTGATCTGTAAATATTGCTTGCGGAACACCAAATCTAGCAAGAACGTGATTGAATAAAAAGTATGCATTCGTTTCATTCATGTTTTTAAATGTAGGCATCACCTCAACCTACTTAGTAAAGTAGTCAACAATGACAATAATATAACCATTCCCCCCAATTGAATGAGGGTTACATGTCATAAATTCCATATCCCATTTCATAAAGGGACCAATAACTACAACAGGATGCAATGGAGTAGGTAGTGCATGGACCTTACGATCGTAGATCCGACACACATGACACTTTTGGACGGCGAGGATATAGCTGCAAAAGATAGTAGGCCAAAAGTAACCAGTGTGTTAGAGCCTAGATTTGTCTCAAGCTGAAAAGACAAGGTTCTAGGTCCACATCAAACCACGCTCAGCCTCATAGCTAGCCCTATGAGGACAGGAGAGGGCTCTCTCCGAGTCAATCTCAGCGAAAGATAATCAATGGGGCCTGAGATGACTGAGTAACAAACTAATTTTAGGCTAGGTATGAAGTACAAAGGATTTGATTTGAGTTTTTGGGGTTTTTTGTTGGAAAAAGGGAAAGGCAAATTTGGGCCCAGGGATGAGGCACAGTTTCTGCAGAGTTCTGATTGGGGCAAGGAAGGAAAACGTTTTGATTCTTTAAATTGAGTGAATGGATAGATCAGACTGTGAGGAGCTAAGGAGAGCAAGAAAGTCTCAATAATTCTCCTTAAACAGATGAAAACATGGAAATTTAAACAAATTCAAAGGCTGAGCATAGCAGTTAATGGATTCTACCTTAATCACTCATTTGTTCAAATTCATAAGAAGAGACAGGAAAATGATACACATAACACTAATGAAATTACAATTACTTAGAGAAGAACACCATCAAAACATAAAACCACATGGATCCCAAACAATGTTGCAAAACCCTAGTCTTTCCTTAGCCAAAAATGCAGAGATAGAATGTACAATGATATGCCAAAGCAATCCCTAGTGTGCAACCCTGAAAATGACTTAGAAATTACATAATATAGGCAAGCCAAACCTATTCCCTTACCTCTAGGGATCTAGCTCATCATTCTAGGAGCTGTTTCAACCAATTCTAAATAAAGCACTAAAATCTAGGCAATCATAACAACTTGCCTCTATAAGGTAGGAAACTGATTCATTCATTAAATTTTCTCTTTTTAGTGAATGAAACCTCTAGAACAAGTAAATAAGTGCCAAAATTACATCATGTTTATCCAATTACATCAAAATAGATCAAAAATTACATCACAAAGCAAAACTAGTCAAACTGTCCGAATTTCTGCGCTTGAAGGTGAAAAATTGAGCAAAAATCCTCTGTGCGTCGCGCCACTTTGAGACTGAGTTTGAGGCACTTCCTGAAGTCAAAATTGAGACCATGTGCTTGTTGGAAATCCCTGCCTATCTAATTTCCAACCCAAGTGGAATTTCCGAATTTGGTGCCCATTTTCCCCTCCAAAACTTCAATCTCCCAAGACTGCTTCCTGTGTGTCAAAATAGGGGCAGTGAGGTCATTGTTTGAGTGTTTTTGACCTCCTGAGGACTCAAAACTTGCCCAAACTTCTTGGACATGCACCAGCAGTCATGATTTTTCATGACAAATCCAAAAATATAAAGGTTTTTCCATTTGGAGCTTCCTAGCAAAAGCGCGCGCCAAGTGGCGCGGCGCACAAGGAGAAAAAGCCTGTTTTTTGTGCAAAAAATTTCAAAATGTCAAAAATTGCTCGAAATTTCTTGAAATTTGGGTTGTAGGTCCCCCATCAAGTGCCATGCTCATTCAAATAAGCTTCAGTCAAGACTTGGAGCCGATCATGTGTTTTGCGCCTCTTTTGTCTTTATCCTGGACCTGTGGCGTTGATGTGTCAAACTGTGTTGGACTGTCTTAATGATTGTGCAACCTATGCCACCAAGGAAAAATAGTGAAATAAGGAAGGGGAAGGAGAAGTAGTGAGGGATTAAGGACTATTGGGACTATAGGAATTAGGGAAATGTAGGAGGGTTTTGAGGGATTTGATGAATAGGGTTAGGAATTGTTGTGTAGGGTATGAGGTGTGGGGTTTGAAAATTTGGGAAAGGGAATATAGGAGAAGGAATTGATGAACTTAGGGATATAGGGGAACTTAGGGAATGATGAAATCAAAAGAAAAATGAGATTAGGGAGTGAACTTGGTGACAAAACAGTGATTTGAAATACTAGCAACAAGTTTCCTTGAGGTATTTTAAAAGATAGGGTTTGATGTTTTTGTTTTAACCATTACCATCCATCAACCACCCTACCCTAGCACAAACTTGGATGAAACACAAAAATGGAGGCTCTACCTAATTTTGAAAGAATATTTTGCAATTTGGAGGAATATTTCAATGAATTTCATGCCTTTTAGCCTAGTGCGTCGCGCCAGTGTAAATTTACACTGGAAAATTTCTCCCAGTGCGCCGCGCCTGCCTAGTGCGTTGCGCCATTGTGCAGGAGCCTTTTGGAGGCCTTCCCAGTGTCCAAATTGGGTTAAAGATAGCTAGTTGGAAAGGTCTTTTAGTCTACCTTCCAAATCAACTACAAGTTTTCAATTTGGAGTTCATTTTCACTGTCCAAAATCAAATCTCTCAAGACTTGTCAAAATGTGCCAAATGAGGCTGCCTAAAGGCAGAGTGCTGTTACAGTCAACGTTGGAATGCCTTCCTCAACTCCAAATTGAGCTCATTATATCTCATTGGAAATATATTTGTGTCTAGTTATCATTTGACTCATCAAGAAAGTCCTTTGACCAACCAAGCTAGGAGAAAAATTGATTTTACCAAGGTCACTTCAGAGGTGCATCAATTCTCTCGAGGAAATAGTATTTTTGACATTTCTCTAAAACCATGACACCTGTGTAAACAGTGAAGGAGTTTTTTCTTCCTTGGCCTAGTTTGGAAAAAACCCTCTCTCAGTTTTTAAAAAATCATCTTTTATTTCTCAGAAACATCATTTGAGTGAAACCTATCCCGATGTGTGGAACAGGGGATTTGTCGAAATGAAGGGGATAGGGAGCTTATAAATTCTTGAGGAAATTTTGGGAAGTAGAGAGTGATGTTAGGAAGTAGTGGAAAGTGTAATATTTGAAATTGAGTGAGGGGAAGGGGTCCAAAAGGGAAAAACACCGGCCTAGCCTAGAAAATAGGGTTTGTAGCAAGAAACTAGGGTTTGTGTGAAAATGAGGAATTTGGGGGATCTCAGTGATGGGAAATGTTTAATAAGTTACATTAAGGATAGGAGAAGGTGTATGAACATTAGGATACAAGTTTTGTCGATGATTTGACCGTCCAAGAGAAATTGCCTTCAAAACCTTAGGAGAGGGAAATGACCTTACCTAGACGCAACTGAAGCATGAACAAGGTGTAAAATGACCCAATGGAACCTAACATGATAAAGAAAACCCTTTGAATGATGGCACACTCATCTGAATGGTGACATGAACTGACATTTGGACAACTTTGACAGAAGTAAGAGCAAACCCTAGACCTAATACCTAGTGACCAAATTTTGCTTGAAGACTCATTGAAATGACAAAATTTGACCTTGACACCTTAAAATCACTTTGTAAGAGCATATTTGATCACTGGAGGAAGGCTGCAAATACTGACACTAACATTGGCTCCAATGGGGATGGTAGCTCCATGGAGGTGCCAAGAACGGCAGATCTCTAAAAGAGCTAGACAGTGCCTTCGTCCATTGGGCTATGGAGTCCATTATTTCGGCAGACAACACAAGACTTTGACTCATTTATTGACTGAAACTTGACTCAAACTGACACAAACTAACTCTCACTCAACTAAAACCTGACTCAATACTTAAACACAACCAAAAAACTGGAAAATATGCTCAAAATGGAGCTTACTCATCAAACCCTACTCTAACAGTTTCATTCATCACTTGATCAAGTGAAATGAAACAACCAATGTAACCAAGTAAGCATTCCGGCTGCTATTTGAATTCTCTGAAAATGCTTGCTTATGAAAAACAAGAGAGAACTACTGAAAGGAAACTCCCATGACAACTTAGAAACAAATCTGTTGAATGATATGGATTCTCTATCCGCCTCCAAAAACACTGCATAAGGATCTCGAAATTCAAGCACACTAGAACTTACCTCATCCAATGGATTACTTCTCTTTTCCTCATACCATGAATGCAAACTTTGCTTTGAACTTTGTGATGTGACTCCTACTAAAAATGACAAAGAAACCGGCTGCCAGATCAAATTCATATCAGCACACGTTTCAAGCTCACATGTAGTCAATGGAGAAGGACTTGGACTGCAAACATCATCCAACACATTAGCTATTGGATCATGAAAAACTTGAAAAGACTGTTGCAACCCATTTTATATTGGTTGCAATGTGATTACATAATTGCCTACATGCTGCTCATTTTTTACTGAAGATGTACTATGAAATTTTCCCTTCAAAAACTGAAATGATTCGAAACAAAATGGTATGGAATCATCTTGCATCATCTGAGCAGATGTTCCAGCTTCCAAGTCTTCATGTGCAACTTGACAATCAATGGCATTTGGGGGCTGGATATCTGAATATGAGAATCCTTGAACAAGGTTTTCATTGCTCTCAAGGTGGTCCAAATCAAGACTTGTCGACAATTGATTTCTGAGTGCATGAATGTTGTCTCTGATGAACTGAAACGAAGCAAAAAAAAAAGGCAAAGATCCTTCACTTACTTCAAAATTTGCTACACTTTCCTCGTCATTGTCATAGCTGATATGAATCAGTTGAACATTGTATTTGAGTTGTTGTAAGTGAACTTCCTCCTCCCACAAACTAGCTGTTGATTTGTTTGCAAGATTAGCTTCTGTTTGGAGAACATAATCATCATCATACTGATCAAACTGAGGCAAATCATCAGTATAAAACACATCATCAAGCATACATGTCATATCAACAGTTCTCTCTTCTCCAAGATGATCTAAAAAACAATCATTATCAGATCTATAACAATTGGGATAAGAAAGAAGATGTTTTGGATCAGCAACTTGTTCTTCTTCAATCAGCAAGCCATGGGCATGAACATCATAATCATTCCTTGCGGTGATCTTTTGCATCATCTCTTCCACTGCACTTGTCAAAATGTCAAGCTTTACCTCTAGAGAAGTTGTTTCCTCCGGATCTATGTTTTTCATTTCTTCTTCCTTCAACCTTGCCCTTCGGATCAGCAGATGAGCCTCTACATTTACTGCATTGTTCTGTATCTCTTCAAGTGTTGCAAGATTCCTTTCTCTCAGCTGAAACTCCATTTCCGGATCAAAGGCACCCGGATAGTGCAAGAGGGCGGATCTAGGAGGAGGTCTTATATCAATCGGCATTGAATAATAACTTGATTAAATCTGGCTGAAAATTGTTGTACTGTCTCCCCTGGCAATCTTTTCAGCAGGTTATACTCTTCTATAATCAAGAAAAGGTTCTGCCCGATCATCCACCTGTCGAGAAAAACTTTGACAAACTGCTGGAAAGCTGAGATGCTCGCATCAGATAGGGTTTTGCACCAACTCTTGAATTTGCCTTGCAAAGAAAGAGAAAAAAGCCTAATACTGACATCCTCTTCATCAACCTCAAAAAGGTCTAGAAAAGACTCAAAATTCTGCACATGTTGCTCAGAATTGACATTATTACATTCACCATCAAACCTCGGCAAGTATAGATCATAGTTTTTGGGGAAAGCATGAAGAACAGAAGGTAAAACAATAGGTTTATACCTATCTGGGACTATAAAAGGTGTAGGAGTAGATACAAGAGCTACGGGATCAGTTTTGGTCTCTTGAGGTTCATCATTTTTAAGACGGTCATCACAAGATTCAAAAGAAAGGTCTTGATCAAACTCAAAGGTATGCAAATCTTTGGTATTCACAATCTTCAAAGGGAAAGAATCAAATGCAAGCCTGGGATCTTTTCTCAAATAGAGTATACTTTGCAAAGCATTCTTGACATTCTTGGGAAAATAGAAGAAATAATTTATAATAAAAAACAAAATGTCTTGGATGAAATTCCAACTTGAATACCTGATCTGTCCATATTGTCCTTTCATGTTTATACTAGTCAGGATCATCCTCCAGTGGAGTCTTTATATCTGATCTCAAAACTAATTTAGAGTTGCCAGGTGAATGATTTCAGCCTTACCAGTGTCTGATCGTTGTCCACCATCAACCATCAGAGCTGAACTTGATACATGCTACTAGGGAAATTTGTAAGTCATATATTCAGCTTACAAGCTAGACTGGAGATTGACTGAAGCAGTGTTTATCTACTTGCGCTAATGCAAAGCAAAAGCGTTTCGAAGGCTACCTGGCATAACTTCAAGCTCTGTCTGTAGTTTATAAAACAAAGAAAACTAACAAACAGATAAACTTTTCTTCCCCAGTACCTTCGCCACTATGTTAGAGCCTAGATTTGTCTCAGGCTGAAAAGACAAGGTTCTAGGTCCACATCAAACCACGCTCAGCCTCGTAGCTAGCCCTACGAGGACAGGAGAGGGCTCTCTCCGGGTCAATCTCAGCGAAAGATAATCAATGGGGCCTGAGATGACTAAGTAAAAAACTAATTTTAGGCTAGGTATGAACTACAAAGGATTTGATTTGAGTTTTTGGGGGTTTTTGTTGGAAAAAGGGAAAGGCAAATTTGGGCCCGGGGATGAGGCACAGTTTCTGCAGAGTTCAAGTTGGGGCAAGGAAGGAAAACGTTTTGATGCTTCAAATTGATTGAATGGATAGATCAGACTGGTGAGGAGCTAAGGAGATCAAGAAAGTCTCAAGAATTCTCCTTAAACAGATGAAAACATGGAAATTTAAACAAATTCAAAGGCAGAGCATAGCAGTTAATGGATTCTACCTTAATCACTCATTTGTTCAAATTCAGAAGAAGAGACAGGGAAATGATACACATAACACTAATGAACTTACAATTACTTAGAGAAGAACACCATCAAAACATAAAGCCACATGGATCCCAAATAGTGCTACAAAACCCTGGTCTTTCCTTAGCCAAAAATGCAGAGATAGAATGTACCATGATATGCCAAAGCAATCCCAAGTGTCCAACCCTGAAAATGACTTAGAAATTACATAATATAGGCAAGACAAACCTATTCCCTTGCCTCTAGGGGTCGAGCTCATCATATAGGAGCTGTTTCAATCAATTCTAAACAAAGCACTAAAATCTAGGCAATCAAAACAACTTGCTTCTATAAGGTAGGAAACTGATTCATTCATTAAATTTTCACTTTTTAGTGAATGAATCCTATAGAACAAGTAAATAAGTGCCAAAATTACATCATGTTTATCCAATTATATCAAGATAGATCAAAAATTACATCACAAAGCAAAACTAGTCAAACTGGCCGAATTTTTGAGCTGGAAGGTGAGAAATTGAGCAAAAATCCTTTGTGCGCTGTGCCAATTTCTCTGTGCGTCACGCTAATTTGAGACTAAGTTTGAGGCACTTCCTGAAGTCCAAATTGAGCGCAAGTGTGCTTGTTGGAAATCCCTGCCTTTCGACTTTCCAACCCAAGTGGAATTTCTGGATTTGGTGCCCATTTGCCCCTCCAAAACTTCAATCTCCCAAGACTGCTTCCTGTGTGTCAAAATAGGGGCAGTGAGGTCATTTTTTGAGTGTTTTTGAGTGTTTCCTGAGGACTCAAAAAAAAACTCATTGGCCATGCACCGGAAGTCATGATTTTTCATGAAAAATCCAAAAATATAAAGTTTTTTCCATTTGGAGCTTCCTAGAAAAACCGCGCGCCAGGTGGCGCGACGCACAGGGAGAAAAACCTTGTTTTTTGTGCAAAAAAATTCAAAATATCAAAATTGCTCCAAATTTCTTGAAATTTGGTCTGTAGGTCCCCCATCAAGTGCCATTCTCAATCAAAGAAGCTTTGTTCAAGACTTGGAGCCAATCATGTGTTTTGCACCTCTTTTGTCTTTATCCTGGACCTGTGGCATTGATGTGTGAAACTGTGTTGGATTGTCTTAATGATTGTGCAACCTCTGCCACCAAGGAAAAATAGTGAAACAAGGAAGGGGAGGGAGAAGTAGTGAGGGATTAAGGACTATTGGGACTATAGGAATTAGGGAAATGTAGGAGGGTTTTGAGGGATTTGATGAATAGGGTTAGGAATTGTTGTGTAGGGTATGAGGTGTGGGGTTTGAGAATTTGGGAAAGGGAATATAGGAGAAGGAATTGATGAACTTAGGGAGATAGGGGAACTTATGGAATCATGAAATAAAAAGACAAATGAGATGAGGGAGTGAACTTGGTGACAAAACAATGATTTGAAATCCTAGCAACAAGTTTCCTTGAGGTATTTTAAAAGATAGGGTTTGATGTTTTTGTTTTAACCATTACCATCCATCAACCACCCTACCCTAGCACAAACTTGGATGAAATACACAAATGGAAGCTATACCTACTTTTGGAAAGAAGACTTTGCAATTTGGAGGAAGATTTCAATGAATTTCATGCCTTGTATCCCAGTGTGCCGCGCCTTCCCAGTGCGTCGTGCCAGTGTAAATTTACACTGGAAAATTTCTCCCAGTGCGCTGCGCCTTTTTGCAGGAGCCTTTTCGAGTCCTTCCCGGTGTCCAAATTGGGCGCAAGATAGCTCGTTGGAAAGGTATTTGAGTTTTATTTCCAACTCAACCAGAATGTTTCAATTTGGAGTTCAGTTTCCTTGTCAAAAATCAAAAATCGCCCAAGACTGGTCAAAATGTGCCAAATGAGGCTGCCTAAAGGCAGAGTGCTGTTACAGTCAACTTATGAATGCCTTCCTCAACTCCAAATTGAGCTCATGATAGCTCATTGGAAATATATCGGTGTCTATTTATCATTTTATGCATCAAGAAAGTCGTTTGACCAACCAAGCTAGGAGAAAACTTGATTTTACCAAGGTCACTTCAGAGGTGCATCAATTCTCCCGAGGAAATAGTATTTTCAACATTTCTCTAAACCCATGACACTTGTGTAAAAATTGAAGGAGGTTTTACTTCCTTGGCCTGTTTGGGAAAAAACCCTCTCTCCATTTTCAAAAATTCATCTTTTATTCCTCAGAAACATCATTTGATTGAAACCTATCCCAATTGTGGAACAGGGGATTTGTCGAAATGAAGCGAAATGAAGGGGATAGGGAGCTTCTAAATTCTTGAGGAAATTTTGAGAAGTAGGGAGGGATGTTAGGAAGTAGAGGAAAGTGTAATATTTGAAATTTAGTGAGGGGAAGGGGTCCAAAAGGGAAAAACACCGGCCTAGCCTAGAAAATAGGGTTTGTAGCAAGAAACTAGGGTTTGTGTGAAAATGAGGAATTTGGGGGATCTCAGTGATGGGAAATGTTTAATAAGGTACATTAAGGATAGGGGAAGGTGTATGAACATCAGGATACAAGTTTTTGTTGATGCTTTTATCGTCCAAGAGAAATTGCCTTCAAAACCCTAGGAGAGGGAAATGACCTTACCTAGACGCAACTGAAGCATGAACAAGGTGTAAAATGACCCAATGGAACCTGACATGATAAAGACAACCCTTTGAATGATGGCACACTCATCTAAATGGTGACATGAACCGACATTTGGAAAACTTTGACAGAAGCAAGAGCAAACCCTAGACCTAATACCTAGTGATCAAATTTTGCTTGAAGACTCATTGAAATGACAAAATTTGACCTTGACACATTAAAATCACTTTGTAAGAGCATATTTTATCACTGGAGGAAGGCTGCAAAGACTGACACTAACACAATGCATAAGATATTTTTGCGTGGTAGAATAACCATAAAAATTTCCAACACATGCCCCAGAGTGGAATTCATTAAGGAATTTCTCGACCTCTTTAAGGGTGAGGCGCCTCTGTAAGATTGTATCAATATGGTGTAGGTTGAGAATTCAATAATTGGTTCAAAAATGAACCAGGTTGAACAAGAAAAGTAGGTTGCCAAACACTAGCGTCCATTCCAAGATAAGGAAGACTATAATAAAGTTGATTACCAATTTGAGGTATACAAACAACAGGTTCCCCCCTGCCAAAGGAGGAGGGGATGATGCCGACAGCTGCGATCCAGATGGAGGGTACCCAACATAAGAAGAGTTAGGTTGTTGAAGGTAGCCTTACCCACTAACATAAGGGCCAAAATACTACTCGATCGTAGGTGTGGATGGAGGAAGAGGAGTATACTATGAGGCACTCAAGAGAAGTACAAGATGTTATTCCTAAATTAGATGACATGGGAGAGGTCCAAGGATTGGAAGATACACCATAAAATGTACCAAATAAATATTGTTAACCAGGTGGGACGAACGAGCCACCATACAAATCATTTTAAGGTGATTTCATAAACATATATGAGGAAGCAACATTCGATGTCTCAACCATAGTAGCAGGCACAGGCTGAGAGGTCAGATCAGTTCCAGTCATGGTTAAAAATCCCAATGAATATTGCCACAAGAGATCTGCGAGTATGTTCAAAGAATCAGGTAAAGGAGTTTGTGTCGGAGTCTAAAGAGAATAAAAATGATGAATCTGATAAAAATGGAGTCCTTCCCAATGAATAGGAGTAGAAGAACGAGCCTCTTCCTGTGGGGTATCTTCAATTCTTACAAGTTCGTGTAGAAGAGGTTAATCGTCAGGTCTGAAATATATAGGTTTTGTCTGAGATAAAGGAAGAGAGGAGGAAGGTCTTGAAGCAATAGGTGAAGATGGTTGAGGCTCCTCAGGTTCATGAACCTCAAGAAACAAAGTGTTTGACTTAGGAAGGTTAGGTTCAATGACCTCAAGAAATGAAGTCTCAAGGACTTCTTTTTCGATTGTGTCAGTGTCATGTCAAGAGTAGATGCAATCTCGGTTTTAGAATTGAAAGGGATAGATGAATTTCGCGGATCAATATCATGAGGAGGCCCAGAAGGAGTTCCCAAAGTTTCTGATTCAGTAGTTTGTATCTTCTTATGATTCTGACGACAACAAGGAATAGCCTCTGGTGGAAGAGGAGGCTTATTTTGAATTCTATGCGAACAACGGGGTGGAGGATTTTATTATTCCACATTGGATAATAAATTGTATTAACACAAAAAGAAATAAATAAAAAAGAGGGTAATCTAGACATAAAGGATTACTAAGCAATCGTGAATTGCAATATACACCTTGGCGAACCAAGGAATTAATGTACGACAAATAATCTTCCTGAATGCTATGTTCAGTGTATTACGGTGACAAGGCGTTAGACTCAATTACCTATGGCTGGATAGAAACCTACAGGGGACTACCAAAATATACTTTATGGTACGTGGGAGTGCAGTCTGTAATAGTGTTGTCTAATGTGTAACCTTTTGATGAGACTGTTCCCATATAATTTTACATGATCGAAGCGTCGTCCAATATACTCAAAGGTACGTGGAGAACGATCCTATACACTCACATACGTGGAACAAGATTTCACCCCCAAGATGCAATGCTGGAAAACAACGAAAACTACTACATTTAACGGCTCCAGAACATGTTTCTAGCCTAGACCTATAAATGTTTGCGTTAATGTTACAAATGCTCCTTAGGTTGATTTGATAAATTCTATTGTTTATCTTTAATTAAGTTTCAGTTTTTGGCTCACAATAAATGTCACCTGAATATCCTATAATGCAAAGCTAACATGTGAAAATGGAAATATTTCTCTTTCAATGAAAATCTAGCTAAGGGAAGAAACAATCAATATGCAACACACAACATGTACCAAAAAATATGTAAGATGCAATTTCCCTTTTCAATGCAATTGTTCCTATATCAATGTACATACAAGAACTTAAATGTTAATGCAATTTTTTTTCAACACACTTAATTTTCAAAATGAAGAATACTAAGATGTGAATGTTTAACCACTAATTCAAATGCACTTTTCAGAATTAGCACTGAAACAAAAATTCATCCAAGTGACCAATAACCAAAGAAAATCAGTTTGCAAGCGGCCAAATGATAAGAACAAAGAAAAATTGAAATTCGTTCTTACCAAAGTAAATAAAACACAAATGAAAACCAAATGGAGGCTTTAGAGAGAGCAAAAGACACTCAAGGCTCAGGGAAGGTAAGCTGGAAGTAGGTTGATCAAGGAGAGACTCAGAAACAAGGGAAAATTTTCTGAAAAAATAGGGGCCAACAGTGGTGTAGAAGAGGCACCAGTTCTTTGTAATTGAGGTAGAAAGTGGGCCCAGATGAGCTACAACACTTTGCCAAAGGCACTAGGGGTGCATTGGTCCATGAATAGAAGATTCTGACAAAAAGATTGTAAGAGAGACTCAATGAAATGTCTTCCTTATTCTGTTCTTGGTTGGGAAAGCAACAAAGGTATATCAAGGAGGTAATCAAACACAAAGGACAAAGGAACGACCAAGGGAATACACGGGTCGCTAGTATGATCACCGATTTGTTATATGGGATTTATGATTGCAGACGGAATTATCTCCCCTAGTTTTGGTGGCTAATCTAGAATAACATAGAGACAAGGAATACAATGCTTTCCTTAAAGTAAATATATGATGGTATGAATCCTACCTAGAATTCGTCGTGGGATATGCTCCTTCTTTAGCTTGAATGCTCCAATTCCAACTCTGATTGCCAAAATTATAGCCTAAACAGTTAGATGATGCAAGCCAAGAAACTACGAGATCTATGCAACATCATCTAAATACTCTACTTAATAGATCAACATGGTATTGAAATATATGAAATAACAGCATCACATATAGGAAAACAAAGGATTCTTTGCATTAATATAAATGGAAGGAGTTTACAACCATAAATAGATGTTGATCTTGTAGAAGAGTTCCTCTAAGGCTAACTTGTCCTTTCCTTGTCACAATGTGCACCTCCAATCAACCTAAATGCATGAAATGAAACCTCTCACCACAATAGAATAAGGGTAATATCACTCTCCAAAATACAACCCCTTGCATATGGAAGGCTGTAAATATATAGAGGAGTGGGGTAAGTTCAGAGTTCTTATCCAATTATGAATCTAAGGTTTTAGATCTACCTTTGACGGGAAGATGGGATCAAAGGATAAGGGATGGAAACTCCAAAGTAGGGTAGGATAGGATCTGAATGATTTATCTTAGATAAGTAGTTGTAACAAATTCTGGAAGCTTCTGGAATATGAGGCTTCCATAATTTCTCTCCTTTTTCTGAATTTCTAGAACCAAAACAAGTGCAAAGCGGAGCAACCTATAGGTGATCATCACAGGCCACAATGGAGCATCCTGTAGGTGAACGTTGTCCAGTAAGAGGCCAGGATGCATTGATCCTAAAACTGGCTCAGGTGATGTAGTTTAGGGTAGAAACTCTAGGAAATGAAAGGTACATGCTTATGGCTTTGTGCAAGGATGATGATAAGGGGGAATATGACGTTGATTGATCCCATTAGGAGGCCTATTGATCGTATGTGAAAAATGGCCTATAACAATGCATATTGAGTAAAAGATTTTAACATCAAACATATATAGAGAGGAAGACTGAGAAAATATTATTCCATTAATAGGTGCTTTATAATTCAAGGTATGAGGGATATCTGAAATTTTTCAATGTTTAATATGAATGTGATATGTAATAATTTAAAAAATAGCCATAATAAAAATAATTAAATGTATGCATAGAAGAGAAAATATTAATAACAAAAATAACTCAATATATGTAGAGAGAGATATTAGATCATCTCGATACATGTTTTCTAATTTGCAATGGGAGGGAACATGTGTTAACATTTTAATGTGGAGAATGTGAATCATAAATAAAATAATTTAATATCAACTATATATAAAACAAGTGAAACTTATTTTTTTCTTATCTTTAAAACATTTTATTAGTGCGTTGCTCAAAACCAACATAGATCGATGCAATTATAGATCTACCAAGAGTTTAGAGGAATCAAATATCTTAGGTGCAAAACATTCCTTAAGTTTTATATTCATAAAGAGGTTCACATTTTGAGAGATTTGATCCCTCTCTGCTCTTAATAAATGCAAAATTAAGATGAATCTAAATTGATTTTATTTATTTTCTAATCATATTTTTGTTATGAAAATTATTAAATTTGTATACACCCTACATTATAATTATACAGTTTACATTGCAACATTATTAGGCAATGCTTCTAGTCATTTTAATTTAACTTTAAAATCTATATTCAAGTAACATAGTTATGTAGACTTTTAATGCAAATAAAAGATGCTAGAATTATCTAAAAGGATCTACGAATAAATATATTTTCTTAAAATAATTTTGTATGTAAGGATATTAGTAGAGTTGAAGTTGCAATTGATGGAAATGCTTTACAAGGGATACATTAGGCCAAGTATATCATATTGGGGTGCACTAGTGTTGTTTGTGGAGAAAAAGGATGGTACTCTCATGTTATGAATTGATTATAGGTTTTATAACAAGGTGACGATCAAAATAGGTCGATAGATGACTTGTTTGACCAGTTGAAGGGAGCAACAATGTTCTCAAAGATTGATTTGAGATCAAGATAAGATTAGGTATGCATTAAAGAAGAGGATATCTACAAGACTGCTTTCTAGACCAGGTATGGCAATTACGAGTTTGTTGTAGGTCCATTTGGTTTAACGAATGCTCCAACTACTTTTATATGCTTGATGAATAGTGTGTTGCATCCTTATTTGGACAAGTTTTTTATTGTGTTCATTGATGATACATTGCTATATTCTAAGAATGAGAAAGAACATGTCGAAAATTTAGAACAATGTTTATATTGCTAAGAGAGCATCAATTGTATGCCAAGCTTAGCAAATGCAGCTTCTTTTAGACAAAGCTACATTACTTGGGACATGTGGTTTCCAAGGAAGCATAACAATGGATCCTAAAAAGATGAAAGCTATTATGGAATGAGAAACTCCTAGGAATGTGGGTGAGGTAAGGTCATTTATGGGGTTAGCAGGTTACTACAAGAGGCTCATCAAGAACTTCTCATAGATTTATTATCCTTTTACATCATTGTGAGGGAAAGGTAATAAATTTCAATGGACAGAATAATGTGCAACTAATCTTGAGCAGTTGTTGATGAAGCTCCAGTTCTAAATATTGCAAATCTGGATAAGGAGTTTGTAGTGTGTACAAATGCTTGCAAGAGAGGACTTGGTGGAGTCGTGATGTAGGAGAAACAAGTGGCATATTATGAATCAAGGAAACTAAATGAGCATGAGCATAATTATGTTACACATGATCTTGAGTTGGTAGCGATCATACATGCATTAAAGATGTGGAGAAACTACCTTATTTGCAGGAGATTTGTACTGATGAGCAACCACAGTGGATTGAGATACTTGTTTGACCAACTGAATCTTAATTCTAGGGAATCTAGATGGTTGGTCACAATCAGTGAGTTTGATTTTGAGATCAGATACATTAAAGGAAAAGAGAACAAGGTAGCATATGCTCTTAGTAGAAGAGTACAGATTAATCGTATAACAATTACAAGTTCATATGAGACGAATTTACAGGATAAGATCTTACAAGCAAGTCAACAAGATGATAGGTATAGGGAGCTTAGGCACAGGTTATAATAGTGATTATCATCTCACAGTGGATGGTTTGGTGAGATTTAGGGACAAGATCTATGAGCCGAAAAAAAATGAACTCAAGAAGCTTATCTTGAGGGAATTTCATGCTAAGCCATATTTAGGTCACCCAATATATTAGAAGACATTGACAATGATGAAGAAGTTTTGTTATTGGTTAGATTTGAAGAAGGAGATGGCAGAGTTTGTGGCTAGGTGCTTAGATTGTCAACATGTAAAAGTAGAGTGTAGTCATCCAGGTGGATTACTACAACCTATTCTAATTCTAGAGTGGAAATCAGAGGTCATTTCCATGGATTTCATTACAGGTTTACCGAGGAAATCTAGATAACATGAGTATATCATGGTTGTGGTGGAAATATTGACAAGGTAGCACACTTCATTCCAATGAAGTCTACTTATTCAGCTAATGATGTAGCACATCTCTTCATCAGATATGTAGTAATATTGCATAGTGTTTCGAAGAACATTGTTTCAGACAAGGATGTTAAGTTCACTTCCAAGTTTTGGAAGGAGTTATTTGCAGTTTTGGGTACCTAGTTGGCTTTCAACACAACTTATCATCCACAAATAGAGAGGGTCAACAAAATTTTGAAGGACATGTTGAGGATGTATGTGATGCATCAACAACAGAAGTGGGAAGAGTATCTTCCACTCGTTGAGTTTGCTTACAACAATGGCTATCAAGTGTCACTAAGGATGAGTCTGTTTGAGGTACTCTATGGGTAAAGTTGTAACACTCCCATCAGTTAGACTGATCCAATGAAAATGGTGTTGATAGGACCAAACATGTTGGCATAGATGGAACATGAAATGTAGGTAATCAAGAAGAATCTAAAGGCAACACAGGACAGGCAAAAAAGTTATGCAAATGAACACAAATTGTTTAAGGAATTTCAGGTTGGGGAACATGTGTACTTTCACATCAAGCCCAAGAAGAGCTCCTTGAGTATTGGGTCATGTGTGAAGCTGGTGTTAGATTCCTATAGTAATAGGATTCATAATTTTGAATTAGCTAAGGTTAAGTCTTGCAATATTGTACATACCTTTGCTTCCTGCAAATGTTTTCCATATTAAAATTAAAAAATGTAAAGAGGGTATGTACTAAAAGAAATATCAAAGGACAAGAAAAATAAGAAAAGATAAAAAAAATGAAAAATATGAACCCAAAACAAAAAATAGATCATGAAGGTGTGAAAATCTACGTGCCACTACTCTTTACTTTATTGTCTTAAATAATGGTTGTGTGCAACTTCTCATACATGCCACAACCCATGATAGTCAAACTGCTTAATATTGACTACTTCATGCTTTGAATTTCATGTTTATAGTTAGAGAATAAAAATTTGACCAAACAGTTCACTCTTGGCAGATTAGTAGATAGGTAAATAAATAAAAGGAGCTCATCAGTCTAATCTGAGCCCTTGGAAGATATAAGTTTAGAAGTAGATAGTTTATTACATAAAAGAAAAAGGAAAGAAATGGGTTTGCTAGCTTAAGTGAACCCACCAAAGTGAAGCAAAAAATGTTAGGATAGGTAAAAGGGTAGGTACAAGAAAGGTTGCAGATCATCTAAAGCATAAGAACTACTATTATGCTTAACTATGTGTTTCAGTGTGCAAGAGAAGTTATTAAAGTAAAAGGCATATTCATAAGTTGATTTGCATAAATTCCCCTTCATTGCACTTCACCCCTGACTATATACTTACTAATTTCCTTTTTACCCCTTCATGGCTTGTGAAGACACCATTTCCAGTCATTTTGACTCCTACCCCTTGGTTTCACACATTCCCTAGCCAATTTACCTTCTACATTCATCCCCCTTCCCAAAATCCCTTTCCCCTAGTGTGAAACCCTTTTTCCCCTTGGAAAAATAACTTTCCCTTGGTTAAAGTCCCTAAAAACCCCAAAAACCCATTAAACATCTTATCCTAAATTTATTTTCCTCCCCCCGCATTACTTTATTAACTCCGAAAATTCATTTTTGCCCATTATATTTTATAAACCCACATTACTTCATAAACCTGTAGTTGATCATGGATTAATTATGCTTAACCATAGTTAATACCACAGGCCCTACTAAATCCCGCCCCCATCTGATCCGAATTGGATCCATGAAGAATAATCAAAGTACCATGACTGTATCAGATCGGGACAAACTTTGAATTCTAAGAGCACAGAGCGATCAAAAAAACCTTTGAACAATGGAAGTTAGCAGCTAGCATGGAACAACGAGGACCTCGGTCAAAGCGTGTTGACTGAGGCCCATGGAGACTGCGTAGGAGGCGAAAATAACACCTGGGAAGCCCGAATCGGGAAAAGGAGGCAGTTTTTGATGTGCGATTAGCACTGGGAAAAACCCCTCGAAATGAAAAGGCCTTGAAGCGCTCGGTCGCATGGAAGCTGGGAAAACTGTGGGAAAAAGTGCAAAAGGCTAAAGGCGGGACCTGCGCTCCAAATTATGGGGGCACCCTTGGGCGGTAAGCAGATTTGGCTAAAATCTAGCGATTCCATTCAGCTCCCAATGCGTGGCAAGTAGAGGAGAGAGAAAATCGTCGCTCATCGCACGCTAATGGTCGAGCAAGCCAACCGCGCGAAATGTGTGAATGACGTTGGATCTGGGGGCTCCAGATCTAACGGCTGAGAACGTGCCCAATGAAAGAACTGGATTTGACAGGGGATTAAATTGAGATCTACGAGGATTTGAGGTCTGATTTGACCACCGAGGTGGTGGATGAGTCATTCCATGAGGAAACCAAAGAACTGAACAAATGAGGAAGAGCTGACATAGTTCGCAAGAGGACAAGTGGCCACTCCCTGTGAGCCATTGATGATGACGCCTAGACAGGGAATTCCGAGCGAACAGCAGCATGCGACTTGATGGAGGAAGAAGAGGAATCGATCAGTCATGAGATTGACTGGATTTAAAGCCATAAACAGAGAATAGAAAACACGCCGAGAGAGAACACCGAAGACGGAAAAGAGAATAAAAGGAAGAAGACAGAGAAGACAAGACAGTGAAGCAAAAAGCAGAAAGACAGGGGGTCGAGCTAACCACAGGCAACGTCGAGCACCAGAGAGCTTGAGAGGTTCAAGCCATCCCTAAGAGGATCTGTCAGGACTGAGCACCACATTGGGCTCCTTCCATTAAAGACCAAAAAGGTCAAGAGCTGGTAAGGAAAAGAGTCTGTGCACTCTCGTGGCTTAGGGAATCCAAGAACCACCCTGCTAGGCAAATTTTGTTTCAAGAGACTCAGATTGAGCTTCTCATTGTAATTCTCTGCTTTAAGACACAATAAAAGAAGGCCACCACTGAAAGCTAGACCGAAGACATAGCCTTGGAGGATAGGGTGAACTCCTTATTAATTTGTTGTGTTCTTGTATTTGCTTACTATGTTTCTCTGCTGTTTTCCATTTTCCAGTGTATGTGTATTTTGCAATCTGATCGATCCGTTGCCTAAAATAACATATACACACACTAGCACATGAGTCTGTAATACCTTCATTCAATAATTAATTAACCGAGGTCACTCAAGGGTGATTTTCAAATCACCATCTCTCGCCGTGCATCTCTGCCATGTGATGACCGTTGGATCATCCACCCCCAGATCCAATGGCCCTTGCCCATATCACACCCACTCAATGCCTGATCTTTATCGGTTCGAGAGCACGTGATATGGGTAGTTTTTCTCGGGCCCATTTTGTTATGTGTCAGCCTCTAGCATACATCGCATTCCCTTGGAAAAATACCGCCCGACCCTCATAAGCAATGTGATGCTCTCCAATACCGCCCCCTGCCATAAAGCAAAACCGTCACTATTCATATAATTTCCCTGCCAATTCTAACCGCTCCTCGTTAAAAGCCCACATACCCCATTTTTGGCCTTTATTCGCTCGTTTGCACTATTGAAGCCTCTGAAGCACACCAATGCCCTCAGATCTCAGAACCTTCCGAAAAGCCACCACAACACACTTGAAAGCCGCAGAAGCCTCTGCAAACCTCCATTTAAAAACTAGTTTGCAACCCTGACCATAAATTCCAGGTATTAAAGAAAAAAACCAGAATTCCCCTATCATTTAAAAATGCGCACTAAATTCATGACATAATTGAATGAATTTAATTGAATTCCCTTTAAATTAAGACTATTCCCCCTCTTAAAATACCAAAACCCCTACCTGCAAACTACTGATACGCTAATCCTATTACAGAATCGTCAGAACTTCACTTCTAATAGCCGTATAGCCCAAATTTCCACAATTTATTATATAAATGGCTACCCAGACTGCTCTAAATATCATACCAGTGACAATCCCCCATTTAGACATTGACCACTTGGCTCTGGCAGACAGATACTTCCAGATCAAAGATACATCCACCCCATGTCACCTTCTGAGAATCCACTGCTAGGCCAAAGATAGGTTCCTAAACCATGCTGATGATATAAACCTTTGGGAATCTAACCTCCCCAAGTATACATTCCCAAAAGTCCACCCATTCCTAAACATAATAAATTTCTGCCAAGCTTTTTATGTTCCAAGCCATAGGGCTATTGAGGCACCAAACCATGAGATAGTTTTTACTATTACTGCTGAATCCATCAACCAAATGCTGAAAATCCACCCTAGTCCGAATTTTACTCCATTGTCCATTGGACACCTATTGGACCTATACATCACACTAGGCCTAGATAGGATCAAACAAATATTTTAGAATTTCATCATTGAGGAGTGCCATACTCCTAAAGACATTCCACCCTATGTAGTCACTATTTTACAGAGACTCGCGGGAGAATAATTACCATGATTTCATGCTTCCTAAGATGGACATTAGACAAGTTTGTGGATTAGGTCATCATGGCCTTCTTGTCCATTTTCACTCCACACAAGACTCCTACCATTGTGTAAGATTATGCCCAGTTCATTACAGACAGAATGCATGAACAACTCACTAGACTGCCCACTGAAATAGTTTTCAAATACTCTTCATTGTTGTTTCATATGTTCCTCTACTACCAAATGGATAAATTCCCTTTGAAGAGCCAAAAATTGGACACCAAGGGAAATGAAAGATCAGTCATCTTCTGGACACCCGTGTTCCACAAGTTTTCCACCTTATACAAATACTTCATAGACTCTTTTTTACGTCCAGTCATGAACATGTTGACCTCCAAGGTTCAGCCTAGAATCAACCCGGAAAGTAAAAGAGTACTACAATTAGCCAAGAATAGCAAAGTGGGAGACTGGTACCTCTACCAAAATCACACTGAAATCATGATTTATGATTGTGAGCCAACCCCCTACAAATTTCCAAAATACCTCCCCATGAGGATATTTTTCCTTTAATACTTCAGGCAAATGATAGGTGCAGATGAGGTCAACTTCCTAGCTAGTAGGAAGAAGACACAGTTTAAGATGACAAACCAAACGGGCCCTTTCATCTACAACACCAGAGAGGCTGGGCCTGAAGTTGATAAGATGCTCCAGGAATTCAAATTCAAGAAAATTTTCATATGGCATTATGACCCTCATGGGGTTATAAACAAGCTCAAACAAAAGTTCAAGTTGGGACCTTATAACCACTACCTAGGACCTGACATTGAACAGTATGCTAATTAGTCAGAGTGGGTAGAGAATTCATTGATTGACATGAACAACACAATTGTGGATGTGGAGAACACCATGATTGATTTAGAGAAACAATTTGACCAGATATCTTTCCTGCAGGTTCCAGAGTTGGGAGAGCCAATGAACATCACTCCTGTCATTCAAACCCCTCTCAATGAGGAGAGGAATCCTAAAAGAAATAGGGAGAAAGCATCAATTTATGCTAGGGAGACCACTGATGAGCAGTTCAAACTAAACAAAAGGCCTAAATTGAAACATGTGTTTGAACAAGAGGAAAAAATTGCATCATAAGACATAATTGACACTGAGACAATGGGGCAGAGCAGTAAACAAACCATAGAAACAACTGCATCAGCAAAAACTCAGTAGCCATCCACTTCCAACACACAGATCATATAGAGATAGAAGAGTGTGGAGTTGTCTTCCTTTGTCAGGCCAGCTGACAAGGAAACAAATATCAAATAAAGATTTAAGGAAATTAAAATCAAGAATGAAAAGCTGAATGTAGAGACATATGCCAAGTACCTAAAGATGACACCACCCAAATAGAACAAATTGATGTCATCCTTTGACATCAAATAAGGAAAAATGCAATTGTCCTTCTTACAACCCACTATACAACAACCCAAAACCTCAGCAAATTACAAGAAAACCAACTTTGAGGTCTTGGCCAGGGATATTCATCCCATAGATCAAATAGAATTCCATAAGCAGGCTGGAGAATTGATCTAATCCACCCTCAAAGTAAAGGCCATGGAAGCATTCAAATTGAAAGATTCATTGGACAATCTAATAACTCGGTACAAACTAGAAAAGGCCTCCTCCAGTGCCAAAGACACCAGGATAAAGTCCTTAGAAGACCTGGTTATTGAAATGGGCCATGACCCAAAGCACATCAAGGCTACTGAGCAGTTAATCAAAAAGAATAATGAGGATATTGCAGCCCTCAAGAAACAACTCAAGCTCCCTTAGTTACAGCACCCACAAACAAAGGAAGTCCTGGAAATCTAGACAAATCATGAAGAGATGATGGACTTGATGTTGCATCTCAATGACCAGTTGAAGTAAATGGAAAAGGAACTAGAAAGCTTGATTCAGCTCAAACAAGATAGTATTGATAGTATAGGGTTACCTTTGGTTTTTCTTTCTTCATACTTCAAAAGAAATATAAGAGTGATAACATTTATGGCGACGATACTAGGGACTTTGATCCTCAGTCTCATAAAAATTTAAGGAAATATTAAATTAAATCTTGAGCCCCTTAAGGTCATTATCTGAAGTAAATTTTCAAAAATTTCATTAAAA
>APFE031453522.1:0-10010 GCA_000404065.3 Pinus taeda
GCAACTAGAAATTATTCTTCTAATTGTTAATTTAATTATGCAATTTATTTGCTACCGCAAACAACGAATAAAATCACAACTGCAATTTTCACCATAAAATTACTAAGAAAAATAAAACACTGAAAACTAAGAAATTCTAGCACACACACAAGAATTTTGACACTGTTTTTTTGGACAATTGCCTCGGAAAAACCCAATGCAGCAAATGAGGGTTTTTATTATTATTCTCCAACAACAAATCTGAGAACAATAATTTAGATGCTCAACTAGCAATCTAATCTAAGGAAAATACTGGCAAAATTATTGTGAGAATTTTCTCTCACCACATAGTTAATTTCGACCTCTGAAATTATCTCCCTAGCCTCTGCGTTGAGCCTCCTGCGTCACCCTCTATGCAAATCTTATGCTGACCCTATGAGAATTTCGGCTTTCCTTCCTTTGCCTCTTCTGGGGACTGGAAACCTTCCTCCCAAAATGCTGCTACCCTCCTCTTCCACGTGCTACTCACCCTCTGGCTCTACCCTCGCTGGTGAGTTACTACTACTTAGAAAATCGAACTGCCTGGACAACTGAGTATCTGCACTGGTCTGTTCTCCATCACCACATCAACCTCCTCTTATAATCCACAGTTGGAGCACCAACGTCCAAGATTAAAACTTAATAAATTGCTAGGATCGCCTCTAGATCGATCCGTGTGACTTTCTAGATGATTCTCACCTTATCTCAATTAATATTGATTAATTAACCATATTCCCTAAGTTTTGACTTAGGAAATATTTTAAAAACAATTAATAATCTAATTAAGACACTTCTAGGCAGAATTTCCAGGAATGATTTTTGTGTTTTGGAGATCTCATGTATTCTAGCCTCTCCACCAACATCCGTGGCTAAAACACATCCAATGCTACAAAAAATAACACTCCCTCTTAGCGAGGAATGTGTTCTAGTGCTGCACTCCCTCCCACAACACCCTGTCTCTGCATCATCTCCTGTCACACTGCTAATGTCTGGCCATACTGCCCATCAACCATTGCGCAACTCTGATATACAATGCATCTGTGTTGCTACTGAAGTTGCCATATTGTTGCCTGTTACCACTCAAATTAGCAGGGGGCCTAAAGGGGATCCCTAAAGGCCAAATGCTAGACAAAGGGCAACAAATGGAAATTTAGCCCTATCACCTCAGTTAAGGCTCTCTTCTATTTACAGACTTTCACAGATGGGAGGAGACCCGATATATTATGGAGTCACTGATCAGGGACAAGTCAATGAGATGATGGGGGTGACCCTAATAATCCCTTTCCTAGAAGTGTTAGAAAGATAAGGCTTGCTTTCTTTCTAAGCAAGACACAATGTCTTCTAGGGAAAGGAAGGGAGGATTTTGATGCAAGAGCATTCAACCCAAGAGAAGATCATTGTATTTTAGTAGACATAGGGGGTCATGTGTTTTTAAAAAGTTGGATTCCTAAGTGTTGAATTAATGTAATATTTAGGCCTTTGAGTGAGTAGAATAGGAATTAATTAGATGATGTGAGATATTTTGTAAATGCTATCGAATGAAAGAGAACATGAGTGGTTAATAACGATGAGAGAGTTAGAAGTCAATTATAACTTTTAAGGTAGTTTCATGATTCGAGGAACTAGAGAGGACATTTAGGAGTCAGTTCAGCAGATTAAGGATCTGAACCAGAATTAGTTCAACATAACCTTTCTGGTATAAATGTAAGCCTACGGGCAGAGTGTAGAAGGAGGCCACTAATATTAAAGATCAAGCTTGAGAGATAGAGTCTCGATATTTAATCAATTGTTTGTATTTATATAATACAGAGGTTTATCCTGAAACTGTATAAAGGAGTGTGTTTCAAGTATTGAATGATGTTTTATGAATGAATCTGAAATCTGTATAATATATGTGTGCAGGCAGAGTTCTGTAGAATACGCAGAGGAGAAGAATGATTTGGAGGAATCATAACGGATCATCAAATTCAATTGAAGGATCAGAGTGAAGCTCTGAAGAGGCAGCGAAGTGACAATTCGCAGAAGTCAAGCTCAAGAGAGAATGTGCAGTTGAATAGAGAAAGGACAGGAACCATTGAAGAAACCCGAAAGCACAGAGTAAACGCTGAAAGAAACGAAGTAAAGTCAAGTAAAAGGGACGAACGAAGAAGCAAGTCGTTGATGGAAGGGAACCGTTGGATCTCAGAGATCAATGGACGAGGTTGTCAAATGATAAGCAGCCAAGATTAAATCGCATATATTGGAATCAAAGAATGAACGGTGGAGATTAACCAGAAGCGCTTGTGGAAGAGGAATCTGGAGGAGCCATCGCAGCCATCGATGGTTGAAGATCTAACATCATCGGGCGCGAACAAGTCCGGACATTAACCAAGAAAAAAGGCGGGTTTATAAGCGGAAGTGGTATTTCGGGCGAGGTAGAAACCATAAGTGGTAAAAAGGAGTAGTCATCCGATTCCATTAAGCAATTGACACATAGAATGAGGGTGGAGAGAGAAAACCGCTTTATCGAGCGGGTATTCTCTGTGCCTGTGTCCCACCCGAAATCGTTTTGGATCATGAGATCAAGCGGATCCAGATCAACGGTCAGCGAGTGTCGTGCAAGTTTGATTGATCGGAACCGTTAGGGTTATACAGGCGTGGTTATTATATTTTGAGATTCGGAGGTTAATCACATATCAGAGGAGATGGGGAAACACATGTTAATGTGACCCACAGAGATGCGATTGCGATTAGCGATAAAGGGAAACCTTGATAAATGTGCAAACGTTGTAAAAATGCGGAAAAGGTAAGTTACGCATGATTATTGTGTATTTCTATTATATAAACATTATAATAGAAATAGCGCGGATATAAGGGTTTCATGTGGTTAAATTCTATATAACCAATGTTAAAGATTGGGAAGGTTAGATCCAATGTTAAAGAGTGAGAAGGTTATATATATATATATATATAACCTCTCACATCTTAAAATTGATATACCTTTCACTCTTAACATTGGTTATATAGAATATAATATATATATAACATGTCTCATCTTTACAATTGGGTATAACACTTCTCACTCTTAACATTGGTTATTATAGAATTTTAACCACAAATGAAACCTTATATCCGCGCTATTCTATATATGTATATCAGCTAAGGGTTAGAGAAGGTTTATAAGGGTTAATGAGTCTCGATAGAAAGGATATTGACTAAGGTTAGTCTATGGTTGATTTATGAAATCATTCCGCATGAGAATTGAATAAGAGAGCCTTAAACCATTCATCAAGAATTGAAGAGTTAACTCCTTAGAGAGTTAAAATTCCCGGGACAAACAGGATTTATGCATTTGACATATATATGTTGGCATTATGAGATAAGTGTTGTCCTTGATGGCAAACCACACAGATGACAAATCATAGTGCAGGATGTCAGCAACAAGGAATTGATGATCAGTCTACAAGAATGAAGTCATGATTATATATACGCAGGTTCATTGTGACAAAGCCGCGTATACACGCGGGTTAGACATTACCAAGTTGCGTGTGTGTATGCACGCACTTTCATGTGAGAAAAAGCGCATATATGTTGGATAACTTACCTTTGGTCCATGGCAGTTAGTCCTTGGTACTTGAACCTATGGTGTTGGTCCATGATACCTCGTCAGATGTGTTGATCCCTAGTATTGGGTGCATGGTATTGGTTTGTTATAGTTTTGGACCATGGTATTGAGCAAGGCCTAAGACTATAAAAGGAGAAGAAGATCATTAGGCAAAGGGAATGGAGAAATACTTGAATATCTGATAAAGTATGAGATCCAGTATGCAGGATATGGGTTATGAAGCATTGCTTGATCTAAGCTAAGGAGGGATCTCACCGTTTGATGGAGAACAAGATAGATCGGGATCAAATGGTTTGAAATGAACTATCAAATGGTTTGAAATGAACTATCTCTATATGGTTGATTATGCTTGTTCTAGATCTGTATACTGACGCATGTAATGTTTTGAACTGGGTATATCTTAAGTTTGAGATAGCTGCAAGTATTGTTTGAATATTTATAGATCTGTATGCGGGTTGACTTTGGTAAAAGAGCGTATGTACGCGGGTTTGGTTCGTCCAAGTAGCGTATACCATTTGAGCTGTGATTTTTGATGATACAGTTGGTTCTGAATATTGATGCAGAGTTCAGTGTTCTGCGCTGTGTTCTGGTGACTGTTTTTATTGATAGGGTTTCAGTATTGGGTGTTGATGTTGCTAAGTGTTTGTGAGCTTCAATGATATTGATGGGTTCAGTATGAAAATTGGATGAAACGTGGCCTTCAAATTATAGTGTTGTGCTTCAGTGTATCCAGTCTGAAAATTGATGAAACGTGGTACCTGGAGGAAGAAGAGGAAGGTATGTAGCCGTCTGTAGGCAGCACTACGTTACTTAGTATCTTGGCTATGCAAGAGCTAAAGAGGAGTTGTAGGCTCCCTTCACAGAGTACACTGGAAAGAAACGACGAGAGGGTTGTAGCTCTCATGCAGGTTGGCCTGGCGTATGGTAAAGACTGCACCAGTACATTGTAAAAGAAGTTTCTTATTAAAGGAAGATAGAAACAAATTGCAGCAAGTGGTTTTCACCCATATTGGGTTTCCACCTTATATCATGGTGTTCATGTGTGCTCTTTATGTGTGATGACCTATTCTGTTTACTATTAATATGGTTAATAATGATCTGATGCATTCACTGAAGATAAACTAACTGAATCATAAAGATTACTGGATGTACGCGAGTTGCTTTTAATACAGTCGCGTATATACGCTGATATACTTAACTGAAGTTGCGTATATGAATCTAAGTATGAAAATGAAAAAGTTTTACTGATCTGATAATACTGATTCATCCCCCCTCTCAGTATTATTTCCAACAGTATACTGTGTGTGTAAGCGGGGGTAACCTTGCATCAATTTGGTATCAGAGCAGAATTGTAATTGAAACAATTGGTGTTAAAATAGAACAAAGAAATTCTATGTGAAAGAATTGAGAACAAAGTTATGTTTTAAGATGTTTATGCAGGCAAGGAAGGATCAGATTCTAATCTGACAGAAAGTAGGCACACAGAGGTGATGTGTAGCAAAACTTGCAGATGCAAGAAACAAAGGACAATCCATTCAAGGTACAGGTTGAATGGTGGAACAAGATCATGCAGAGATCTTGAAGGTGAGGTGATATGTTTTGTTTTGATTTGATTGGAGAATGTGTGTTTGTACATTAATGCACAGATAACAAAAAAAGAAGGTGAGAAGGTTGCAACATCTAGAGCAAGGAGTACTTGAATTGGTTCCAGAGGAAAGAACCAAAGAAATGCTAAGAGACTGAGCTAAGAGGAGAGAAGCTTAGTAAAGCATATGTAGCAAGAAGGAGACTTGTTACTGCAGAGGTAGTGTTGCAGCTCACAAAGGCAATCCACAAAGGATGTGGGTAGAATTGCTAAGCGATGAAAAAGTTGGTAAAACTTTCTAAGTGAAAGAAGAGGTGGTCAGAACCAAGTATTTCATTGTGATTGAAATACAAGAGGACAATTATGTTCTGGAGAAGTGCAGAAGAGTTGAAGTCTAGAAGGAGCAAAGAGAAGTGCTCAAAGGAGGTTCCAGAGATAGAGAACCAAGTGCTGCCAAAAGACCAAGTACAGAGGAAAGCTTGGTGAGGTAAGTTGCAACAAGGAGGACTTGTTGTTGCAGAGGCTTTAATGCAGCTCATAGTAAGTGAGTAAGGAGCTCATGAAGATAAAGAAGAAGAAGATGGCTACTGACAGTCATAGCAGAGGTTCTGAGGAAGACCACAATAGAAGAAAGATGAAGAAAGAGGATGCCAAGGCAAATGGCAAGAGGATGAGTCAAGAGGAAATTGACAAGGAAATTGCGGAGATGAACGGGCAACTCAATGTATTGATGATGATACTAGAGGAAAGCCAGAGACAAGGTTGGGTCTTGAGGAAGAAGCCAGTGAAGTGGTCTAAGTTACAGAGAAGGCTACAACAGAGGCAAGTGAAGGGGCTGAGGGAAAAACTCAAAGACGCTTAGTTGGAAATGAAAATGGAAGTGTCCATTTGTGAAGCAAAACAAGGCGAAGTTTTGAGTGGAAATGAAAACTTGAAGACTGAAACTTCAAGTGAGGCCAAAAGGTTACATGGTTTAAAATCTGACAATTTGTGTATATTTGCAGGTGAAACATGTAAAGAAGAACAATTTGCTGATATTGTCATAAAGGAGGAAGAAGACAAGCAGAATCTAAATTCTATTCTGGAAGAAGATGAGATAGATAGGTTTCATATACAGTGGGAGAAATATATCAAGCAACCAAGTGAAGGATTGAGGAGACTGAAGAGGAGACCATCGAAGAATTTCTGAGTCATAAAGAGAACTTGGAACAACAAGGAGATATGATGGCTGAAACATCAAATGGGACCATAAGGTCTTATGTTTTTAAGACTGATGGTTTGTCTATGGATGCAGAACAAATGCAAGAGAATATTAATGCAGATGGTAAGACAAGGATAGCTCTTGGAGAAGGTAAATAGCAAGAGATTAAAGGAAAACTTGAAGAAGAGACTACGTTAGCTGAAAACATAGTAAAGGATCATCAGTTAACCATGGTGATAGACACAGTGGAATCTTTTGAAGCTGTCAAAAGTATGGAAAAGTATCTTTCAAAAGATGAATACTCTGGAGTAAAGGATAAGGGAGAATATCTCTTGAATGAGGAACGCAGTGACTTATTACAGCAGAAAGAACTTAGTAATGAAATTGTTACCACATAGGGACGATTTCTTGTGGGAAAAGGAGATGAAGTTTAGTTTGAAGAACTGACTAGTGAAACAACAGTTGAAACTGTTGAGCCTTGTAATTTTCAAACTGACAATTCGTTTATAAATGCAGGGATTATAAGTGATGATGAAGTACTTGAGAAGTGTCACAAGGAAATTGCGTTGCTAGAGTATTTGTTGGGAAATTCAGAGTATGACAGTGTGATTGCAGAGGAGGAAGTTCACTACAGTGAACGAGGACAGAAAGACATTATTAGAGCAGATGGTGTGGAGGAGAGACTAGTTGACAGTCTCATGAATTCTTTTGAGAATTCAAAACAGCATACTGATGTGCTGACAGAGGAGAAAGGAACAGAGAAGCAAACTGAAATGTTGCCAAAGGAAGATAAGGCACAGAAGCCCTATGTTTTTTATTTTAACAAGTGTTTTGTGAGTGCAGGTTTAGTTGCAGATGTTGGAGGAACTTTGGCACAGATGAGAAGCGAAATAAAAATGAAAGAAGAAGATTTTGTGGAAGAATTTAATCCATGGAACAGAGATGCTCAATTGCTGGAGAGAATGTTGGAAAGTCATGATTCAGTGCAGACAAAAATAATCATGAAAGAGAGTAAGGATGAAAGGGAGGCAGTAAGCATAGGAGTCAAAGCAAAAGTTGGAGCAAGAGCAAGAGCAAAAGTAGAAGAAAAAGTAAACCAGTAACTACAAGGTGGGAGTAACCTACAGCAGTTTGAAGAGTTAGAGGATAGCAGCAACAACCTGAAGCAAAGAGAAAGAGGAAGAAGTAAGAGGCAGAATATGGACCAGTCCAAGGATGAACTGGAGCCAAAGATTGAATAATTATGGCAGTCGATGATGAAAGAGTCCATGTGGAGGAAATTGATAGCAGCGGGAAGGATGATCAAACAGAACTTGAACCTGATTGACAATGAGAGGAAGATGAAACAGAATACACCAGACATACAACAGCAACAAAGGTGCAAGGCATTTGGACAGCGACAAACTAAAGTTTGGGACCTTGGAGGTTTTCTATCAACTTATGAAGACACATGATCAGGAGATCATGAATATTTTTTACTTTAGGAGTCTGATGCAGGAGCATTCAACGCAAGAGAAGATCATTGTATTTTAGTAGACATAGGGGGTCATGTGCTTTTAGGAAGTTGGATTCCTAAGTGTTGAATTAATGTAATATTTAGGCTTTTCAGTGAGTATGATAGGAATTAATTACATGATGTGGGATATTTTGTAAATTCTCTCGAATGAAGGAGAACATGAGTGGTTAATAATGACGAGAGAGTTAGAAGTCAATTATAACTCTTAAGGTACTTTCATGATTCGAGGAACTAGAGAGGGCATTTAGGAGTCAGTTCAATAGATTAAGGATCTGAACCAGAATTAGTTCAACAGAACCTTTCTGGTATAAATGTAAGCCTACGGGCAGAGTGTAAGAGGAGGCCACTGATATTGAAGATCAGGCCTGAGAGACAGAGTGTCTCGATATGTAATCAATTGTTTGTATTTATATAATACAGAGGTTTATCCTGAAACTGTATAAAGGAGTGTGTTTTGAGTATTGAATGATGCTTTATAATTGAATCGGAATTCTGTATAATATATGCATGCAGGTAGAGTTCTGTAGAATACGCAGAGGAGAAGAATGATTCACAGGAATCATAATGGATCATCGAATCCAATTGAAGGATCAGAGTGAAGCTCTGAAGAGGCAGCGAAGTGAGAATTCGCAAAAGTCAAGCTCAGGAGAGAATGCGCAGCTGAATAGCGAAAGGACGAGAACCATTGAAGAAACCCGAAACCACAGAGTAAACGCTGAAAGAAACGAAGTAAAGTCAAGTAAAAGGGACAAACAAAGAAGCAAGTCATCGATGGATGGGAACCGTTGCATCTCAGAGATCCACGGACGAAGTTGTCAAATGATAAGCGGCCAAGATTAAATCGCGTAGATTGGAATCAAGGAATGAACGGTGGAGATTAACCAAAAGCATTGGTGGAAGAGGAATCTGGAGGAGCCGTCAATGGTTGAAGATCTATGGTCATCGGGCGCGAACAAGTCCAGACATTAACCAAGAACAAAGGCGGGTTTATAAGCGGAAGTGGTATTTCAGGAGAGGTAGAAACAATAAGTGGTAAAAAGGAGTAGTCACCCGATTCCATTAAGCAATTGACACATAGCACGAGGGTGGAGAGAAAATCGCTTTAGTCGGATGCTGCTGCTGAAAGCCAAACTCTGATAGGATCTGATGAAGCCACAAGGCTTCCTTACTAGCTTCTACGACACCACGATACTCTGCTTCTGCGGAAGAAAGAGAAATGGCACCTTGTTTCTTGCAATCCCATGTAATAGGTCTTGAACCAAGAGTGAACACATAACCGGCAGTATACTTCCGATCATCAGGGTCACCAGCCCAATCGAAATCAGTGAAACCAACCAAAAGAGGAGATGCTTCGGCACTATAATGAATTCCAAACTGAACTGTACCTCGGACATAATGAAGTATTCTTTTAGCTGCTTTCCAATGACTTTCACATGGGGTTTGCATAAACCGAGCAACAAGGCCAACATCAAAGGAAAGGTCAGGACGTGTATGGGTTAGATACAAAAGTTTTCCTACAAGTTGACAGTATAAGGTAGAATCAACTTCTGGGGAAGTAAAAGTGACTGAAAGTTTGACTCCAGACTGAAAGGGAGAAGGAGTTGGCTTACAATCTTCCATGTGAAAATGGCGTAGAAGATCACAAGCATACTTGGATTGGAAGAGGGAAATACCTTCCTTGGATTACAAGACTTGAAGACCGAGAAACTAATGTAAGTGTCCTAAGTCTGTCATTTCAAACTTCTTTTTAAGGTTGGACTTCACATGGTTGATAAGGTTGGGATCACTACCAGTGAGGATAAGATCATCAACATATTAAGAACAAGGATGATAAGAGAGTTGCCCACTTTCTTGGTGTAGACAGTATTGTCAGAATAACACCTAGAAAAGCCAGATTCTAAAAGAAAGCTATCCATTTTGGCATACCAAGCCCGAGGAGCTTGCTTGAGACCATAAAGGGATTTCTTAAGCCGACATACAAGACTGGAGTCTGTTTATATAAACCCAATAGGTTTTTCCATATAGATTTCTTCATGCAAGTCCCCATGCAAGAAGGCATATTTAACATCCATCTGATGGACTTCCC